>CM032808.1:16241378-16383878 GCA_019155185.1 Beaufortia kweichowensis | reverse complement strand
GCCTACATCACAGCTAATGTTGAACGAATGTTTCGGCACATCACTCAATAAAATCCCATCACAATGACATTCAAATCATTTTTTGTTTTAAGGTAATTTTTCTAAATTGCCAACAGACATGCCACCATTATAAAGTTAATAAATATTAATTAACAATTTCCTGTACCACACAGGAGATCCTGCCGCATCCAATCAGCCAAAGCTTTTCTCTCCCCCCCTTCACCTCCCGGGCCTAATGGGTCAGGTGGGGCGGCACATTATCGGTAGCCGGACCGTCTCCTGGGGAACGGCGTTGGGGTAATTGCATAGCTCGTTCTGATGACACGCTTTTTATGCAAATCAGAGAGGGAGAGCGGAGCCGTCCAATCAGCTGCTTGGAGGGGCTTAGCACAATTAAAGGCTGATTTCAATAATGAGCTCTTATCATCACGATGGGGCCATTTGCATCATTATAGACACATTCTATTATTAATATTATTGTTATTATTATTATTTTTATAGTGACAATCAGGACCATCATCATTACAGCTATGATTATTGTTATTGTTTCAGAGTTGTTGATGGTTCATGTAAAGCTGTGTGCACAGTCGAGTTATCCACTAGTTCCACTCTCTCTCTCTCTCTCTCTCTCTCTCTCTCTCTCTCTCTCTCTCTCTCTCTCTCTCTCTCTCTCTCTCTCTCTCTCTCTCTCTCTCTCTCTCTCTCTCTCTCTCTCTCTCTCTCTCTCTCGAGCAGATTTGTTCAGTCATTCAGTTACAGTAGCACTCAGTGCCAGCAGTAACACCACTGTGTTCACTGCCAACCACAATTACTGTTCCATTCTGCCAGCTGCCAAGAGCTTCACAGATACAGAGCACTTAACCCGGACTGATACACACACACACGCTTCTGAAAATACCGATAGCAAGTGCTCAGCTATTTAAAAAGACTCGTACGCACACATACACACACTACGGACGTAAACATTTATATAAAGATCTCTAAACCTAAGAACCTAATTTACATTTATGTACAGCCTATAGATTAAAATATAAGCACACAAGGTGAAAAGCACAATCACGCTCGTATATAAAAGCCGGAAATGAAGGAAATATAAACAGAATGACACTTGATAAACCGATATGAAAAAGCAGCACACCAGTATAGTACAGAGCATTGATGCTGGGAATTTAAAGCAGACGGCACTGTTCAATCAAGAGGAATCCATCAAACCTTCTGTACATGTGGGAATGAACGCAAATACAAGAAAAACCCAGAGAAAAGCGAGAGAGATCGATACAGAGAATGAATGCAAGAGAAAAAACAGAGGCAGACAGGACTCACCTTCATGTGAGTGTGGAAACCAGATCTGTGACGCAGCCGTGGAGTGGGGTCCGGTGCGATACGGTGGGGAAGAGGGGATGATGGGGGTCCGGTGGGGTGCGAGGGAGGAGAACCCAGACTGCTGGCCAGAAATGTCCCCATGAAGGAGGCAGAAGAGTTACCTATCAGTCCACTGCCTGTGAGAAAGAAAAAACTGGCATTAAAAAAAGAAAAATGACCAAATTATGTTGTGGACACCCATAGAAACAGTTGAGGGATTAATAAACGCTTATGATCTATACCACTAGTCATCACATCTCAAAAATCATCCCGATGCAATAGACTGCAATTGTGAGAAAAAGACTACATAAATGATCAAAGCAGTGAAAAATGAGAGAAAGAGAGAGATACAGAAAGTGATAAGAACTAAAAAGAGAAGGAAAAAGAAAGAGAGTTTTGGAACATGTAAGTGTGCAGACACGATTCCTATAATAAAGTCTCTGTGATCTCTGCTGTAGTCTCTCGACCATACTCTCTTTCTACACACACACACACACATGCAGGACACCCATATCACAAGTCACATGAGAAAGAAAGAGTAAAAATGTGAGAAAAGATCCTCTGTAGGATGAGAGGAGTACACGTTTAAACCAACACGAGTTAAATCCACTTCACTGCACATACATACAAACATATGGACAGTCATTAAATATCCGCACACATCAATTGTTTTCACAACAACAAAAGAAACACAACACATTTGCAACGCTCCAATAAACTTGATTAACCTGAACGCTGCAGAGGAATGGCTTTAATAAACTTCACTCGAACAATTTAAATATGAGCCATTCACCAATGACTGTTTGCACATGGTGCGCGACAGCATATAGAATAATCAAATCAGTCTATTAAACAGAGTTTAAACAGAGTTTAATAGACCGGTTTGCGCTTAAGATGTCGAGGTAGCATCTGAATAAAATTTACAAGCTTAACAACGCTCTGTGAATTCTTTGCAGATGAAAAAAATACCACACGGGTGATGTGTTGTTAGTTTCGGCGCATGCCGCTGTGGTTTCCTGTGCGTCTCCCCAGACGAAGACCCTGCCCTTGTGTCCCTGAAACAACCACCACCAATTAAACGTCGAGGTGAGGGCAAGTGCGGTTTCATTTCCTAAACTGATAAAAGTTAATTAACGTGGGTGAGAAGGATGAGGTTAAGGAAGACGTTTATGGGTGTGAAATTACTAAATGACTGTTCTTACAAGATAAACAAAGCACCAGGCCACAGCTCGAGCCCCGGGCTGAAACCCCAGCGTCTGAGGATGGCAGAAAAACACTGAGAAACGACAGAATTACAGGTCTGAAAAGACGTTAGGCCGCTAGTGCCGGGCGGATTCTGGTTTCCTTGGGATCACGAATGACGAGACACTTCATCTTTCACCCACTCGCTCGGTCTCTTCGGAGTGACGGATGAAAGCAGCCTTTTGCGCTAGGAACGCTTTTCTCTATCATGGAAAATTATAATCCAAGCCATAATATAATTCCCACAGTATAATTCCCAGCACACATTACTGCTGTCCTGCTTTCCTCCCAAACGTCCTTACCACCTTCCCACGGGCTCCAATACAGACATAAAAAGCCTTGTGTTCTCCAAGAGCACTGCAGTCATTATTCAGCGATGCATCATGGGTGTAGTCTCCTCAGTTCTGGCAAAACACACCCAATACATTTCAACATATAAGGTCTTTTCCAAAGAACAGACTATGTGATCAGTATAACTGCAGCGTCATCAATGTTCAAAACATTAAAGCGGCAATCGGTGACTCTTTAGGTAAAAATTACCAAAGATCATTTGAGCAAGTACATAAAAAAATGGAGGTCAAAATTATCTCCTTGCCTTACACTAAATAATAAATAAATAAATTGTAAGATGATTTTTGACATCAATTGACTCACATGTAGACTATAAAAAGTCACCTGTAAATATTACAGCTTTAACAAACAAAACTATATATTATCTCCAAATACTGATCACACAGTCTATTAAATTCTATTCAATATTTCACATGAGTTCATTATTATCATCTAATTTAGATTAAACAAAGCAAACTGTGATTGGTCACTTTGTGTGTCATTCGTGATGAACTCTTTTCCTGTCTATCTGGGCGGTTCTTGGCCTGAATAAGCTGCGAAGTGAACCAGACTACGCCACAAGTCAAAAGTCTGGCTGCGATCCCCAGCCGTACACAGTCTTTTCCTCAAGAGCACATAAAAGCCCTCTCTCCTTCTCTACGCCCTCCGCCAACTTCCCTTTAATGAAACGTTTCCTCTTGTTTGCTTTTCTTTATTGACTTTTTTCTCTCTTTCTTTCTCCGTCTCGAGCACGCCGGTGGGCCGAGCATCAGCTGCAAAGGGTGAAATTATTGCCTGCGCTTACCCTACTAACCCCCCCTCCCTCCACCATCTCTAATAAACCAAACTGGAGAAATGAAACGCTGTTGATCCTGGAAGGAAAGGATGAGGTTAGGAAAGGATGGCAGGAGGCTGTCCCTGCAAAAAAAGACACACAGGTGCCAACACTTAGTCCAAATGGTGTAGGATGGCACGCTGAACCTGGGGAAGCCCGACTGCCATGGAGAAGTGACGGGCGAGTCATTACTGTGAGATATAAAGAATGATGCAGGATCCCCGAAGGGAGCGAAACACGCCTGAGCGAGGGAGAGCGAGTCATGTGTGAGCGCTTAAGGAAATCGGGTCATGTGCATACTAATCGCCCGATTCCAGGCTCAGAGCGACATTAATCCAATTAAGGAATTAAAAGGAAGAATCCAGAAGAGTGGGAGTCCCGAGTGTGTTTGCCACACACACACAAACACACACTTACAGAACTGCCAAATGCACAAGTACATGTTCAGCCTTGTCATCAGATGAGAGTCCCCCAGTGCTGCACTTCAGCTGAACATGTGTGTGCACGTGTGAGAGAGAGAGAGAGAGAGAGAGAGAGAGAGAGAGAGAGAGAGAGAGAGACAGAGACAGAGACAGAGAGAGAGAGAGAGAGAGAGAGAGAGAGAGACAGAGACAGAGAGAGAGAGAGAGAGAGAGAGAGAGAGAGAGAGAGAGAGAGAGAGAGCAGAGAGAGAGAGAGACAGAGACAGAGACAGAGACAGAGACAGAGACAGAGACAGAGACAGAGACAGAGACAGAGAGAGAGAGAGAGAGAGAGAGAGAGAGAGAGAGAGAGAGAGAGAGAGAGAGAGAGAGAGAGAGAGAGACAGAGAGTTTGGATTATGTGTTATAGGGGTCTAAATGAAGTGCAATCAATCAGCACCCAGAACAGCTCTGGATTCTAATAGGTCTGTGTGTGTGTACATTACAACAGACGTGTCTCTCTCTCTCTCTCTCTCTCTCTCTCTCTCTCTCTCTCTCTCTCTCTCTCTCTCTCTCTCTGAGGATGTTTATGTCCGCCAGCACTGAGCGCTCGGTTCCACAGACAGAGATAACACAAGTGTTGCTTCAGTCAGAGCGGAGAAAGAGAACACTGTCTGTGTGTCTGTACCCACGTTACCTAAAATGAGCAAAA
Organism: Beaufortia kweichowensis; assembly: GCA_019155185.1. Classification (NCBI taxonomy): domain Eukaryota; kingdom Metazoa; phylum Chordata; class Actinopteri; order Cypriniformes; family Gastromyzontidae; genus Beaufortia; species Beaufortia kweichowensis. The sequence goes on along the minus strand of CM032808.1, from coordinate 16,378,996 downwards.
CCTGATAAATCCAGAGAAAACCTCCATTTGGGGACTTTTTTAAAACACAATAAAAAATATATATATATATTTTATAGGGTTAAAGTATTAATAACGAAATATCTATAAAAACAACATAAGTCTCTGGAGTTTGTACAGTATAAATGTAATAATGTCCATATTAAAGTCACTCACATAGAAACTCAACTGTAGGGTCAAACATTTTCATATAATGACCAGTAAAACTGAATGCATTTCCCACATAACTCAATATTTCATGTCCACTGATGTACAGTCTGCCGATCATTATTGTAAAATAACCCCTAAAGGAGAAGTACGGCCAGATAAACGTGTGTGTGGAACATGTAAACAAAATCCACTTTCCAGTTGTCAATTGAATGCATTCCCACACATGAGAGCGAGAGCTGGAATATGTCATAGATCACGGGCGTGAGAGACTTCATATTAAGGGTTTCGTCAGGGGAGTGGTTAACACATATGTGTGTGCGGCGGGGGAGACCGAGACTGTTTACACAGCTGGATTCCACGCTCTCACACAACCCCACGTCTCGCTGTCCCCCAAAAACATGTGCCACTCCAAAAGCAGAAAACCCCAATATTTTCTCTCTTCATAGTCATAATAAATAGCCTTCGGGAGGGAAAAGGGGAGCCGCAGAAACAGCACACTTTTCTCGCTGCGTGTTTGTTTTGCCGTGACTCTTTTGGGATTCTGCCGTACGAGAGGATATTTTTGAAGCCTTACGGTTTTGGCCCGATCGACTGTGTCAGTGAGTCTAAACCAACACGGGACTATTTAGGGTAATCCACATGTAAAAGTAGCATTAGTCATTAATCATTTCTGTTTCTAAACACACAGAAATGGCAGAGACGGGAAGGATTTAAATGAACGTGGCATTGGATGTATAACGCTGCTCCCGCTGGAGGTCTGAGCTCTAATATTACATTCATCAGCGTGCCGTTGGAAGGCTTTTTGGCCAGGTGCTACACGGGCTGTGTGTGTATAATGAGCCTGGATTTCCAAAGAATTTAACACATCCCAAATTGTTTTTCTATTCCAAACTGAGTCTTAAAGGGATAAATCATCCAAAATTGAACATTTGTACTGACTCTGAACATCCTAATAGCTTATTTTATTTTTCATCCTAATAGCTTTTTTTGGAATACATGTATGGATGATGGATGAGTGAGAATAATTAAAGCTACTGTACACAAATCAAGGCTGTGTTTACAATAGTTGCAGCACATTTCAACTATTTATTGTTTTACAGCACTTTTGACAAACAAAAGGTCAGACTGGAAATGAGTTCATTCCCAAAGCATTTGAAAACGACACACCCCAGAATCACCGAACGATTGCAATGTCGTATGCATGCAAGTCACTCGTGGTTCGTCCCATCGCAGGTCCGTTAAACAGACTTATGCATGAAATAACTCACAGAGCACAAAAGACGACAAATAGTAGAATCCAGCAGCAATGAAAGAAAAGAGTAGAAAAATCCCCCAGTAGACAACCAAAGGGCCAAAGATCTATAGCTGAAGTCTGACAGGCTGAGCTGCACAGCTGGCGGGAACAACAGAGCATCGTTTGCTGGACAGTAAAAATGCATCGCGCATGCAAAGAAACAGCCACCCAAAGAGAGAAAGAAAACAATGACGGCTCGTCTGAAAGCAGCACCATGAAGTGAAGTAAGAAATGCAAAGTAAAGCCGTTTGTGATAATGGTGAATATCACATGACGCTGCATTCAGAAATATGTATAAAGGCATTTTAATGCAATGCAGATACACAAAGATGAAGCACAGCATTACTGTAAGCAGTCGATTTCTACAGTAGTTCTTTTCTTTTAATCTACTACCACAACAGTTTAAAAACAATCAGAGCGAGCTATTTAAAATAAGTCAAAGTGTTTAAAAGCTAGCAAAATAGACATTTTCCAGTTTAATGGCAGAGACATTGGTAACCTTATCGGCCTCTCGAGTACTGAGGTTTGTTAACGCCACACTGCTGCATGTACAAAACTGGATTTGTGCCTGTGTACTTTCAAACGCAGTACATTTCTGAAGACCACAAGCTAAACGCATTACTTATCTGGCATGGCCACAATACACTGGTGAAATGAAAAGGTTGTCTCTCAGTTTTTTAAAAATTAGCGGGTTCTTTTCATCACCTCCAGATGATTCAGACTACATATAATTTTGGTCTGGAAAGCGGGAGGACTAGGCCAACCACATTTCCAAATGTGACAAATAGCTGTTCTCTGTCTACGGCCGATCAATTAAAAGCATTTCTACCAGACGGCGCTCACACAGGTTTCACTTTAAATCACAGACACGTTTTAAACCCCCTTATTAAAAACTGTATTCAAACCGGAGCTGTCAATCAAATAAAAAACACTCAGGCTAATGCAAAAATCTACATGCGTACGTATGGAGTGTGTGCGTAGGGGCATATATACGAGCAATGAGAGTCAATCATAGCAGACTAAACAATAGCAGTGATGAGCAGACACACACGCGCGCGCCGCTCCCCACTGGCACTGCCGCCCCTCTGTTTCCATCTCTGAATGTTTGAATCAACCCCCCGTGTGTGTGAAAACAGCCCTCTATGATCAGCGGGTCTCTAAAATCACTCCACCTCCAGAACAAAACAGACACAGTAGTGTGAGATCACAAAGAAAAACTGTACAAACACAGCAGTCTGGGTCACCTCAGGGTTCACAGATAGGACACCCGTCTCACACACAAATGAGTTTACACACAGACGGCAATAAACTCCTCTGCTGTTAATCACAGTGTGCTCGGAGAATACTGCCGGTCAGGAAGAGGGTAACACATCTTTTCTCTTTAATCTTAATTAAAATATGGGGATATCATTATTAAGTGCTCCTGAAGCTCAACTGGTAGAGCATCATCATGGGTCAGGGGTCATGGGTCATGGGTCCATCAAAAACGCACTGTAAGTCACTTTGGATAAAAGCATGTGGGCAATTTCATGCAAATATCAACCTTATTAATAAAATATCAAGTTTTCATCAAAGGTTTTCATCAGACTCATAGTTCAGATGGTTTTAATCCTCTCTGAAAGTTTTTAAAGCATTTGTTTATGTTGTATTCATGATTTTTTTATAGTCATCCATATTCCTCATAAATGAACACATGAAAATAAAAAATAAAAGAACTATTTGATGTTCTTTGAAGAGTCATCTCTTCTTCATTTGTTGGGTATTTTTGCTTCTGCCTTGTGTAATTTAATTTACAGAAATTCTACACAGTATGTTGACTCTTAAAAACACGTGTTCTTTATTTCTCATTTCCATCGACAGGACTTTAGTAAAATATAAACAGACGATTCAATATATTGGTAATGAATTTATCCTTCAGCGTTTGACTAAAGTGTCACATCTATAACACTGGAACTGTCCATGTGTCAAACTCATAAAAGCTCATAGTTGTTAGGGTTTCATTTAATGCTCTATTCTAATATTTCATTTCTCTGACACATCAATCCCATCATGTTATCTATGTGACAGTCAAATCACAGGTCTACTTTTCTCCACAACATCCAAGACTTTAATGAGGAAACTCGCTCTACTTCTCTGAATACTCATCTCGTCGTCCCCATCACCTCGTTGTGCTATCGTAGCAAACAGCAGCGATGTCATTTTTCTGCTCTCCCTACCTCATTAAATCTCCCTTCCTCCCTCAGCCGCATCCCGCGGCTCCTCTCCTGCTATAAATGCTGCGCTGGTGGCTAGCGCTCTACGCTCCAGTGCTTACGGTAAACTCGCACACACTCTCGCAGACATATGGATGCTGTCAGCCTGCCTCGGCTAGGCTAATTACATGCAACAAGCAAAGCCACCATTTGTTCCAAACAGGGAACCATTCAATTGTCTGCTACAAGCATTTGTTTTCATGCTAATCGGCCTGTTGTCACGAGAGCACTTTGGCTCAGGGGCCGAATATCATTCTACGTCCCCCTAAACCACTCTCTCTCTCTCTCTCTCTCTCTCTCTCTCTCTCTCTCTCTCTCTCTCTCTCTCTCTCTCTGTCTCTCTCTCTCTCTCTCTCTCTCTCTCTGTCTCTCTCTCTCTCTCTCTCTCTCGTACCCTGAGTTTCGGCATGGGAGAAGTGAAGGATGTATTTAGTGAATATCAGATGGCACTCTGTAAAGCTCTCGGTCTTAACAAAACCTGGGGCTCAGCAAGTGCCACTTCCCAACCCGAGAGCAAAAAACTGGGTGGAATTAAGAGAGACGAGCCCTTCTGCTCTCTGGATTGACCCGGTAAACTCCAGCCTTTAGAGACGGGCCAGAGGCCACTGTTCAATAGATTTCAATGGACTAGCGGACAGGCCAACAGGTTCTGGACGGGTGACCCACAGACATTTTTGTGTGTTCTCTAATCACAGATATGGGATTCCTAATGTAAAGACCAGCAAGTGCCTCTCTCTCTCTCTCTCTCTCTCTCTCTCTCTCTCTCTTTTCTCTCTCTCTCTCTCTCTGTCTCTCCTCTCTCTCTCCTCTCTCTCTCTCTCTCTCTCTCTCTCTCTCTCTCTCTCTCTCTCTCTCTCTCTCTCTCTCTCTCTCTCTCTCTCTCTCTGTCTCTCTCTCTCTGTCTCTCTCTCTCTCTCTCTCTCTCTGTCTCTGCTTGTTTTGATTCCAGTTCTTATTTTTCCGTTGGCGCTTTACAGAGAAAATCATATTCCCTTTCCCACTGGGCTCATGCAGTTGCACTGATATGGAAAATTATTTCAGAAGCAGCCTGAACCGTAAACGCTATTTTTTCCTCTCTTTTTTTTACCCCCGTTTTCCTCTCTTTCTCTGAGTCTTTCTCCATTACTTTCACTCTCGGTAGGGAGGATATACTCCAAGGCCTTGAGTGCGCACTCGGCAAGGGCGATTTGGCGGCTCTGTCCGTACCACAAAGAACGAGAGGTGAGAAATCCATTTAGCATGTACAATACCCTTCACATACACCTGAATCACACCAGGTGCGGGCTTTCAAATCGACCGGCTCTGCTGACGCTCCTCTATTCAGCGCATTCATGAGGGCAGAGTCAGTCTCGCCACTCTCTTTGCTGGATTATGTTTTATATCATCCACACCACCGGTGGAGAGTTTGACCCACTGTAAGCAGAGATTCTATGCCAGGTCAGAGCCGCCTCCCGTGGGCAGTCAAGACTCCAGCGCCGAATCCAGACTGGAGGAAGAAAGCCGCTCTATTTCATGGGTGGAAATTCACAAGGCATCCAGCTCGACTGGAAAACAGGCCCAGTATGAGACTTATTCCTGTAATAGATGACTAATGCATTTGCTTATCCTCACGCCACTGTGTGTTTGTACATGTTGGCGGGTTTCTCTTTGGTTTTAGCTCAAGTGCATGTGCGCATTAAATTCCTCTTTCTGGTATTATGAGCATCTTTGCACCCCCCGATTTCTCTTTAGGAGTCTTGTCAAAAGGATGCCATGTGAAGTTCAACCACCTATAGGTAACAAATGGGAACTCAATAAAGTCTCCTGAACATACAGTACTAACAGTGCCATCACATACGTATACCCACATTAGGCCAGTCCTGGGATCAGATGACTGGGTGGTCTGGTCAGGGAAGCTGGGACTTTAGGATGGGCTAGACTGTCAGCTGGGTGGGCTCCCAAGCTGGGTGGGCTCCACAACACACTGAAAACCTCAGGGGCCACACACACACTCGCACACACACACACACACACACACACATCACACAAACATCACATCACACACACACACACACACACACACACACACACACACACACACACACACACATCACAACCACACACACATCACACATCAAACACACACACACAACACACACACACACACACACATCACACTCACACACACACACACTCACTCACATCACACACACACACACACACACATCACGCACACACACACACACACATCTCACACACACACTCACACACACACACACACACATCACACACATCACGCACATACACACACACACACACACATCACACACACACACACACTCACTCACACATATCACACAAACATCACACGCTCACACACATCACACACACACTCACATCACACACACTCGCACACACATCACACACATCACACACATCACACACACACACACACACACACATCACACACACACACACACACACACACACACACACACACACACACACACACAGGACAGGACTTAACTCTCCCAACATGTTTCAACAGCAAAGACAAACTCTTTAAAATAAAGAGAAAACAGGTCTAAATGGAAGGAAGGAATAAGAGTTTCAGCAAAGAATGCAAGAAAAAGTGTTGGCAGATTACAGTCAGAGAGAGGAGCTCATCTGTTTATCTTTTGCTCCTTTGCTTTCATATTTCCAGATCCTGTCCGTTTCATTATCATCTCAATCTTTCATTTCATTCTGCAGCTCTTGCCATCAGGCTGATTCTCACACATGGCATATCATCATTGTTTTTAATCAATGTCCATCCTGATTATTTTCAATGTCTCTGTTTGTTTTCTTTACCAGTCCTAGCAAGAGCATTTCCAGCATGTGGCCTTGCCCTTTCCCGTAGTGTTTATTGGTGTGGAGAGAAATCTACCAGGCTGAACATTTATACACATTACATACATATAAATAAAAACCCTAGGCAAGATATGCAAGATTTTTTAAAATAAAGTGGACTATAAAAATTACATTTAGCATTTTATGCAGTATGGGGTATGAAAAGGGCTAGAAACATTTAATTAAAATGCAAAATATTAAAAACCAAGTGTATGTCAAATGTTTTAACAGGAAAGAAATTGTGTGAATTTCTTATTTTGTCCTGTGAAATACATCTTTTCTTTATCTTATTCTTGGCAGTACTGAATTGAAAACAAAACAATATTAATAATCAGTTTTTCTAAATAAAATAGTGTAACATTAAACATCTTACAGATTCTGCAAAGGCTTTCTAAACTCGACCGGTAGATAAAGATTAAGACCAATATGGAGACGTGCCAATACAAAGACAAGGAATGATTAATAGAACACATCAAAATTATTTTAATCAAAGCAGAGGAATATTTCATCACAGTTTCCCAGGCCTCCTTTCTCTGACCCTGGGACACGTCATCACTCCAGAGGCCTTTCTGCAAACCTCACAGAGGAACCAAACATCCCACACTGTACTGAGAAATCATTCTTACCCTTGACTCACAAGCCCTTCCTGAACTTTCCATAAAGATCCTTTAAAGAACAAAGCAGAAATCTTGAGGGAATCGGTAAACCCGAAGTCTCAGCTCTTGACAAACCATCGGCCGTCAATATTTACTCAAGCAACTTAAAATCCATGTCATAGATGTCCAGCAGATGTAACATCGCAAGGCCACTTCCAAAGACCTGAACATCAAGTTAATGAAAAACCCGCCGCCATCCTATCGAGAAGTAAACAGGACATGAGACGTACTGTCACACTAATGACCCATTCCCACCATTAACAAACGTCCTAACATTTACACGACTTTGAACAGCAAGCCAAATCAGTTTTGGACTGACAGCAAACATTTACATGCCCTGCACTGGTATGGAGACCCGAGCTTTTTCAGGGCTGCCCTCCCACTCCTGTGAGTGAAAAGATCCAGAGCAGGCCAGCAGACAGAAGACAGATCTGACCACGACTGCGTCCAGCCCCGCTGGAACCTCCCCGGGGGAGAGCTCAGATTAAAAGCAGAGCTGAGAAGATAAGTCTGCAGGCTACGCTGGCCAAGGACTTTCCGCCCCTGGTGCAAGGCCTGGTGTTGGAGGAGGTGAGGGCTGCAGAATGAAATATAGACAGGAAAAAGGACAGAGGAAGAGCGAGCGAGGGAGGTAAGAACAAAGAGAGAGGAAGGGAGTAAAGGTGACCTGTGGGCATTAATGACCAGGTGCAGGACAGAACGTTTGGGTTTGTGGCATAAGTTTGGGCAATTCTAACATTATGGATGTGATTTCCTTAGATACCAAAATATTGAGTCCTGTTTACATTTCACTAAACCAAAGTTAAGTTCAGACATAAAAAATGTATATGCACAAGTTAAGTATTTAAAATGTGACAAAACTGAACACACCTTTTTGAGAGGCACCATGTCTATGTAAAGTAAAATACACAAACCTGAAGCAATAATACCAAGATGATTTAAACATTTTTTAATTTTCATGTGCCCATTGAGACGTGTGAATGGTTTTGGATATGAAAACTATGCAAGCAGAACTTCCCTGAATATGAAAAATCATGCTTTAAACCTTTAAAAACTACATGTGATAGATCAACTTTTATCCAAAGCAACTTACAGTACATTTAATCCATGGCAGAAATAATGTTCCTTTTTCATGTCAATTGCTTCTCCTAACAGACGATAGAAACACATGCAGTCTCAGATGTGTTCACATGTATCTCCTGTCACGTCCTCTGCTTAGAATCACAGATTCAAGTTTCTCATCAAATGGTCCGAGTCACACGTCAGCAAACATCTCATTTGTGGCCATTTGTTTTTAGCCTAACAATTTTGGGACAAAAAGAACCGAGAAAAAATGAATCTTGTGCTCGTGTTGGTGTGTGTGAAAGTCACACAGGTTAAACGCATGCAGATGAAAAGGTTAATGTATTGCTATATAGAGATCATTCGTCTTATCTTTCTCTCGTGAAAGATTAGCCCTTATTTCTTCTACAGTGAATCTGCCTTCTTTCATGTTATTCCAGTCACTGGACTCTACCAGTCAGTGGGTGAAACGGGGGGTTGAATGCTGGTAAAGCATTACCAGAGACACACATGAATCTACCTCGCACTAAAGATGAATTACGTCTTCCATCACACAGCCGCATTCATCCGTGGCGTTCTGATGTCTGCTGGACATCTGGTGAAATAAAGCAGCAAGACTTCCCAGCTGGGGGGGGTAAAATTAGGGAGCACTTCCTGTAATCTGTCCGCTCACAGCAAAGGTCATCTTCACAGGAGAGAGCGCACAGACGCAGGAGTCATTTGACCCCGTGATGTCAGTGTTGGAGAGATGTCTGCCACTGGCCGCACAGCTGACCATCAGGTCAGAAAGAGAGACGTAACCCCAGAAGGAAACGTTATGGCTCGGAGGTTGCTCTTTTATAGCTCATCTAGAGTTCTCGGTTATAATTTAATTAGAAATGAACCTTTTAATTAACTTCTTCATCTGCGCGTGTTTAACCCGTGTGATTTCCACACATACCTGCTCTCATGCATGAACAAAAGAAAAGAAACATTTTAGTGCTCTTGACATATTTTAAATACTTGTACACAAGACAAAATATATTTTAATTTAAAAATACACTAAATGTAAAACATGTAAAAATGAGGCAACTGGCATAAAGAGTTCAAAAATAATTGTGGATATAATTTGAGATTTGTAAGCATTGTATAAAAACATTAGTATTGACATTTTTTTACTTGCAAATTTTGGGGTTTAAATCTGAAAAACTGTCCTCATATTTAGATGAGAAACCTGTACACATGTGAATCAGAATGCATTTACTGAAGTCTCTGAGAGTGAGTTGAGATCTCATTTGTCATTGTGACTCTTCAGACATCAGTCATTTAAATGGAACAAAGTGGGAGTTTTGAGAAAAGACTCATATTGTGAAATGACTGGATTAGTTACATCACTGTTAAAAATCTTTGCTGTTCTCCCTTCCAGATGAATCTGATCTGATCGAAACAAATGAAAGTACATTCACACGCAAATACACACTAACACTGTGCTTAGATGTGATGGGGAACAATACTCTGCATATTCGATCCCCGGCCGATCTGGAATCAATAACTGCCAGCGTTGTATTGTCACAAATGCCAATTAACAGGGTCTCTACAAATGCTGACTTGTTCATACAACACACACACACACACACACGCACACACACACACGCATGCACACACACATACACGCACGCACACACACATGCACACGCACACACACAATACCTGTGTGCTTCCAGGCTTGCAAGATAAATAAATCTATTGGATAAAGTGGGAGGACTTGAGCTGGTTGCTGTAATGAAGTGAAAGCGCTTCCATATTTCACCAGAAGAAAATCTGGTGAATCTCTTTTATAACACATAAAAAGTCAGTTGAGAACACAATAAAAATTGACATGTTGTGCCTTTATTCACTTTTTCTTCTGTACCTGACGTGTGTGTGTGTGTGTGTTAGGAGTCAGAGCTCAGTCGCTGCGTTGAGATGTTTTGACACAGAGAAACGAGCAACAACACAAGTGACGGGCACTTACACACACACACACACACACACACGTGTTAACGCTGGACTGAATTCCTATTAACACCAACGAATCCCTCTGTTAAACATAATTAGGAAAGAACTCGTCCGCTGGAGTCGAAACAAAAATGTGTTAGAAGACATTAACACAGCACGAACGACTATGAAGAAATGTGTGATATAAAAACTACGTCCAAATATTGTCACAGCCACATCAGAAACCTCACGCGGGGCTTTACAGCGGTCTGGGTGCGATAAAAGAGCTGGTTTGGATCCAGCGCGGTTCAGTGTTTGTTATGTGAAGGTATTTAAAAGGATGAGCTGTGGTATCAGCACGCGGCAGGTTCTGTGGGTGTTGATCTGGCCGGGTTGGTTCTGGCCCGTAGCCCTGAACGCTCAGCTAGATCATTAACTCATATCTGCATGGGACAAGACATGTTGTAGTAACATGCTGTACTCACTATATAGCAAGTTAAACTCACACAGACACACACACACACAAAAGGAATGTTTATTCAGTGCTGACCGTGTGCTGTGCTCTCTGATAAGGGAGCAGTTAAGTCAACAGTGGACAGCGGGTCTGCCGTGAGCATGTTAGCCGCTGTTTGTTCAACAATCTGTTTACAGTAAACACTTTTGACCGCAAGTCTGACCCTCTCACACCTTACAACCCACAGCGCCCTCTGGAAAAGTGTCGCCCCCTACTGACAACAGCCTGACTTTACACATCAATACAAGGCAAGAAATGTGTTTTACGCTACCGGAAAACATATAAACGAAAAAAAGCACTGCATAATTCCCTTCATAGTTATCATTCTTATTTATTATATTTACATTTATTAATTTAGTTTCACCAATATCATCATAAACAGGGATATAGTGTTTGTAGTATAAAGACTGAGCAGGATGTATATGTATGTATAATTCTAGCTGTTGCACTAAACACTAATGTTTATATTGATGGAAAACTGTAGATTAGTGTAGAGCCCAACTATGATACACAAAAACAGATCGGATGCTTTTTAGTAAACAATTAAAAAAACCACCAGCTTTACTACAGGACATGTTGACACTACTCACATTCAGGAGAGAGAGAGAGAGAGAGAGAGAGAGAGAGAGAGAGAGAGAGAGAGAGAGAGAGAGAGAGAGAGAGAGAGAGAGAGAGAGAGAGAGAGAGAGAGAGAGAGAGAGAGAGAGAGAGAGAGAGAGAGAGAGAGAGAGAGAGAGAGAGAGCGAGAGAGAGAGAGAGAGAGAGAGAGAGAGAGAGAGAGAGAGAGAGAGAGAGAGAGAGACCCTTCCAGGGTCCTCCATAAACAGGAATTCTTCTACACCGCTCAAATTAAACACAGATACATACAGCTTAGAGAGCAAAGACACCAACCTGTCATCAAGTGAATGTTTCACTCAGCCATGGGCATCAGTGGCAGAAATGAAAAAAATACTTCTGGCCCACCTCAAACTCACACAAATCCAAGGAAACTTTGGAACTTAGTGAACTAATGTTCACTATGACATGCAACACTTTAACAGTCTTTTGTTTCCACTCATTAATTCCCCTTTTTAATCTCCACAGAGATTTGAAGAGGATCAACGTCTGTCAATCAAACATTCCTGGCACCAGATTGGAGGTTGAGCGAGTTCACTGCAGGTACCGCCCCTCTCACAGACTGTTACAGAAAGAACGCAGCAGTCCTTCAAGCGTTCATCTGTCTGCCTGTCAACAGACTGAAGACACCCCAGACTATAGAGCTCAGAATCCCCCAGAGGAAAAAGTGACAGAAGAGAGAGAGAGAGAGAGAGAGAGAGAGAGAGAGAGAGAGAGAGAGAGAGAGAGAGAGAGAGAGAGAGAGAGAGAGAGAGAGAGAGAGAGAGAGAGAGAGAGAGAGAGAGACAGAGAGAGAGAGAGAGAGACAGAGAGACAGAGAGAGAGAGAGAGAGAGACAGAGAGAGAGAGAGAGAGAGAGAGAGAGAGAGAGAGAGAGAGAGAGAGAGAGAGAGAGAGAGAGAGAGAGAGAGAGAGAGAGAGAGAGAGAGAGAGAGAGAGAGAGAGAGAGAGAGAGAGAGAGAGAGAGAGAGAGAGAGAGAGAGAGAGAGAGAGAGAGAGAGAGAGAGAGAGAGAGAGAGAGAGAGAGAGAGAGAGTGCAGTGGAAGGGAGGAGTCGAGGGTGGATGAGTGCGTCTGGGGAGCGCTCTCACATCATCAAGGGCAGAAGAGCATGCTGCATCTTTCTCGCACACACCTAAAGGTGTCTAGACACACACACACACACTCACAGAAGCATCTAAATTTACACAATACAGAAATGCAAAGTTATGCTCCTACAAAGACACCAGCATGCAGGATAATGGGCACACAATGCATAAGAACCAACACATTCTCCATACAAAAGAATAAACATGATTCATGCAGAAGTAAACCCTATACGCACACACACACAAGTACTCCCAGTGGCCATAAAGTGATGGTGATTGGCTGACGAGCCAGCTGGGTTTATGTTCTTCCTGTGATGGCGGAAGAGGGGAACCAATCAGAAGCAGCCGCGGGGGGCCCGGCACCAGACTGATTAGATTGGGCGGAATGACAGTTAACACATGAAGGTAATCATAACTGGTGCGACTAAACACGCACCTGTAATGCAGGCATTCACCGTACGCTCGGAAATGTTGCCACGGTTCTACTCGTCTTTAAGATTTTATTACATTTATTGACAGGGCGGTTGGAGACAGGAAGCATGAGGAACCAGATCGTATGTCTTTTAAGACAGAATCGCTGTGTTTAAGCTGTTGATGTAAGTCTAGCCGCCACGGCACGTCCCTGACAATGACTCCTCTCCAATTATGTCTATTGCTGTAATCCACAAAGACTTGATCTTGATTTGTAATCAAGAGTCATACAGATGTATAATGTCCGGTTGTTTAGTGATTATGGAAATACCTGCTATGAAATTAGCTCATAAAATAAGTCAGGCATGAAAGCAGAAATTTACATAGATTAAATATCATGACTGAGGATGTCAGATGTTGTGCCAGGTGAGATGTATATGACTTTCTTTCTACAGTTAGACACAAACAAATAATTGTATATTAAAATGTTGGTATTTTATCTTCATGTATGAGAGTCAACATGTTGAAGCTCCAAAAAGCACATCTTAAAAGTAATCCACAGGATCATCAATGTCCACTGAAGTGATAGAAATGTGAAAGGATTTAATATTTTAAGGTTATTTAGCAACAATCTGTGAAATCCAGGCTAAAGTCTCAAAAATCTCATTAGAGATTAGGAGCATCATAGTAAAAATGATGAAAATATGTAATGCATTTTTTAACTGATTATACAATTATAGTGCACGATACACTACTCAAATTTTGATTTATCATAATGAAATTAATCATTTTATTATTTTTATTATTTTGCACACAAAAAACATATAATTAACTTTCTAACTTTATTTCAATCATATTCAGTCAATATTAAAGGTATCAAGGTTACATTTTTACAAAAATATTTGAGAATTATGTAAAAATGCAGAAAACAGTAAATCCTCAAAAAAGGCATGGCCACACATATCACACATATCCAAATCTCATTAGTTTTTGCATGCATCATGATTATTTGTCATGTGAAATTATATTAAGAGACTTCAACGTGTTGAGTCCCGTACAAGAAGATAAAATGACAGCATTTTCATATAAAATGATTTGTTTGTGTTCAGCTGAAGAAAGAAAGTCATCTGGAATGTCATGAGGGCGAGTAAATAATGAGAGAATTTATTCCTTTAAGCCTTTTTTATACAGCCAACAACCTGCCAAAAAGAACACTTACAGATTCTGTCATCATAGACGCTGGATACAGAGTCGGACCCCTCCTTCTGGTGTAATCCAGCGGGCTAATTTCACTGACTCGTCTGAACATGCCACTAGAATCTGCTATCAGCATTTACACTGGAGAAAACAGACATCGGTATCTATCACAGCGCTGATAAAAACAACCAGCGGAAAGCACGAACAACCAGCTTCATTTCATACGAGTATGCATTCATTTCTTGCACGAGAGAAACGGCGTCAACAAAAGGAACTGTGAGAGAAGTCTTATCCAGCGTGTGTGTGTTATGATAAGGCTCTGACGGTGCTGTAGGTGACCAGGGGTCAGACACCTCATTAAGCCGAGAGGAGGGGTGGAGAAAGAGCAATTAACCATGATGGGGAAGAGGAGAGCAAACACACTTCATTCACACACACACACACACACAAGAACGCAAACATAACAGGAGTGGCTGGATGGGCGCTGATCATTAATGAGTAATCACAGAGACAAATGACTTTTTCCGCTGCCCTAGGTATGTGTCCACTTACACACGCACACATCCAGAGCTTGTGCAAACAGGCATGCAGAGACCTGCAGATGAATTACTCACAGCTCGTCTTTTCTGAACTAATTCACTTACACTTCATCATTCCTTCAGGTTGTGCTTTTTCTCTTCTCTTTCTCAGCTTTCGTTTAAAACAAAGATCATATTTAATTCTTCAGCATCTTAGTGTACAAACTTATCAGTTTGATCTGTTATAAATATTTGTTGATTTTCTCATGGCAATATTTTCCTGCACATGTGTTATGTGTAATTTCTTTAATTCTAACCCTAACCCTTTTTTGCAAAGACATTTTTAAATCTTCTCAAAGCTTAATTTCTTTACTGCCTACTAAATCTGTAATGCCTTTTATTTATTATTATCTTTGTAAACTAAACAATGGTCATTTACTGCTCTACAGAGAAATGAGATCTGGACTTCTACTCCTGTTGATCACTACATCAGATATGCACACATGACCATGACATTAACCCACACACCATCATGTGACATTCAAACACATTGAATATATCTGTACACCTGTAACAAGCTGGTGTTTTGACTATATTCGACAAACCTGTACACACACCCACACACACAAACTCAGCAACCCCTCGCTAAGATAAAGCCACAAAGCTGGTTTCCTGTTGGAAAGTGGAAATAGCAGCACTTGTTGCAGTGGGGTCTGGTCTGGTCTGGTCTGGTCTGGTCTGGTCTGGCTCTGTTATGCAGCCGCACTGGAGTCTAAAGTCTCTATATTTGGCTTCTGCGAGTGAGCGTAAAACACGCTTAAAACCCCAAAGCTGAGGTACAGCAAACCCTCGCCCTCCCACGTTCAAATAGATGATAGGGAAGGGGAAAAAAGGAGCAGTTTTCTTTGGGGAGTTTTGACAGATGTGTAACCCAAAACCACATCTGCTGTGAACTCACATACACACTCAAATCAAATGGAAAGCGCTTTACACTTCAGGACCATTTCTGGGGGAGTGAGTTTGAATTGTCCTATTGTGGAGTCAGTGTGGTTTGGGGTCAGAGAGAGAGAGAGAGAGAGAGAGAGAGAGAGAGAGAGAGAGAGAGAGAGAGAGAGAGAGAGAGAGAGAGAGAGAGAGAGAGAGAGAGAGAGAGAGAGAGAGAGAGAGAGAGAGAGAGAGAGAGAATGGAAGAGCTAAAGATAGACATGTAAGCCATAGTGCCCACTTCAGATTTTCTCTATTAATCCACTTAATACAGGTGAGACTTAAAAAATAAACATTCTGTCATCATTTATTCACCATCATATCATTCCAAATCTGTATATGACTTTTTCTTCAGTATAACACAAAAAAGATATTTTAATCTGTCTCAGTGGTTTTGTGGTCAAACAATTGAAGTCAATGAGGGTCAATGTTGTTTAGTTACCAACATTCCTTAAAATACTTAAAATATTGTGTTCTGCAGAAGAAGGTCATACAGGCCATGTGGGTGAATAAATGATTAAACCATCTTTATTTGACTATCTCTTTAACTGAAGACATTTGGAGGCACTTGTTTTACCCTTGAACATTTTATGGTAGATTGTTACACTAGACACACTTTAAATTAGATAACAAAATGAACACATACAGTATTAATGACACCTCACTGCTGTCTTTAATGTTCATGTTCTTAAGGGAAGATCAATCAATTCCAACAAATGTCAAGTTAGACTGATATAAAATCCATTCAGACCTGTTTACAAGTCACTTTCCCAAAAAGGTGTTTGTTATTTTAACATATGAAAGCAGATCAAAATGTAAAAAGATCAGATTGAAAGTTAGTTTGTGTGTGTGATGTGTGTCATGTGAGGGGACAGAAAACAAGATTTGGGCCACAGGGTGTGAATGCAACGAGAGACAGAAGTCAGCAGTCTGTGGTGTGATTCACTCCTGATAACTTTCTTGAGGCTGTGTGTGTGTGTGTGTGTGTGTGTGTGTGTGTGTGTGTGTGTGTGTGTGTGTGTGTGTGTGTGTGTGTGTGTGTGTGTGTGTGTGTGTGTGTGTGTGTGTCTCTCTGTGTGTGTGTGTCTCTGTGTGTGTGTGTCTGTGTGTGTGTGTGTGTGTGTGTGTGTGTGTGTGTGTGTGTGTGTGTGTGTGTCTCTGTGTGTGTGTGTGTGTGTGTGTCTCTCTGTGTGTGTGTGTGTGTGTGTGTGTGTGTCTGTGTGTGTGTGTGTCTGTGTGTGTGTGTGTGTCTGTGTGTGTGTGTGTGTGTGTGTGTGTGTGTGTGTGTGTCTCTGTGTATGTGTGTGTGTGTGTGTGTGTGTGTGTGTCTGTGTGTGTGTGTCTGTGTGTGTGTGTGTGTGTGTGTGTCTCTGTGTGTGTGTGTGTGTGTGTGTGTGTGTGTGCGTGTGTTCGTGCGCAGGTGTGTGTGTGTGTGTCTGTGTGTGTGTGTGTTCGTGTGTGTGCTGTGTGTGTGTGTGTGTCTCTGTGTGTGTGTGTGTCTCTGTGTGTCTGTGTGTGTGTCTGTGTGTGTGTGTGTGTGTGTCTGTGTGTGTGTGTGTGTGTGTGTGTGTGTGTGTGTGTGTGTGTGTGTGTGTGTGTGTGTGTGTGTGTGTGTCTGTGTGTGTGTGTGTGTGTGTCTCTGTGTGTGTGTGTGTGTGTGTGTGTGTGTGTGTTCGTGCGTGTGTGTGTGTGTGTGTGTGTGTGTGTGTGTGTGTGTGTGTGTGTGTGTGTGTGTGTCTCTGTGTGTGTCTGTGTGTGTGTGTGTGTGTGTGTGTGTGTGTGTGTGTGTGTGTGTGTGTGGTTTGTAAGGGTCAGGCTAGAGTTGAGTGGTGTCGGTGAAAAGGTGAGAGTTTCCACTTTAGGCCACTGCTGCCTCTGACAGTCCAACACCATCCTCCTATAATCACACAAGTGAATGTTTGACACAGTTCTCACAGTCCAGAGCAGAAACACGTCTGTAAACACAAAAATCTATTGCACCTACATATCTTACATCACCCAGGATACAGTATTTAAGTACTAAAGGCATCATGGCATTGTAAGAATCATTTGGATATGAGTTAAAACATAAGTTACTGATTTAATAGTTTGATTTTCAGATATATCACAGCAACCACAATATGCGAATAGTGCCTGATTTTTATTTTATTTTGGCATTTCAGGTCTGATCGGTTGGAGGGGGATGACAACTTCTGTCGACGAGTCAGAGGCTTGTTGACACAACTTGTCAGGAGAGTTAACAGCACTCAAGACGGTCTGGAAAACACTGTACACACAGATTGTGTACTTCATTTAAAAATGCACACAAGGCATAACTTTAAAAAAAACACTCATTTCACATAAAGTTCCAGTTTGATGAACTCTGACCTCCAATAGCTAAAAAAAGAAAGAGCTGTATCATTTACAATATTGTAAATTAACATGTTTTAAAGTATTGTTTGTGATTTGCTGTAAGAACAAAAGCCCAAGACTAGATCCTGATATTAATTTCAGTGTCCAAAATGATTTTGCGTAGTCAACGCCTAGTGCAACTACACTTGAAAACAAAGACAAGAGCACCAGGAAACTGCTCTCCCCTCCAGCATCTCACAATTTTCCTCCTTTATTCCCCTCCGTCATTCCTCTCCCCGTCCATCCTCTTCCATCTATCTGCCTTCTAAATCAATGTGTCTAATAAAGCCATCAGCTGCGCTGAAATATTGGGCAAACATGCACTCAATCAATGCATGCAAATGCCAGCCATCCATTCAGGACCCTTCTGAATATCGACATTGCTGCGTGGTCGCGCCGTGCCGGGGGTTTGTGTATGTGTGTGTTCGACAAATAAAAGCAGAAGGAAGGACAGATGAAGGGTTGAGAAAGAAGGGAAACACAAGACAGATAGGTTTGATTTCTTCCCTCTCGTGGCTCTAAAATGGAGAGAGCGTATAGCAGGAAAACAGACTTCCTCACCATTAGACCTGGAGGCCACAGACATGCCCCTGTTTGAACTTCTGTTAAAGAGGTTTCCTGTAGAGCTATGCACATCTTCTCTGCTGCACGAGGTTAAAAACTCCATCAGATCACTTGATAAGTTCAGTTTTCTGTCCTGCGCTGACGTAATTCCCACTGAAGCCGGAAATTCAGACAGGACGCATTACACTGAATGATGAGTCATCAATATATTTGTTACATTTTCCAGGAAGTGTAACATTTAAATGCTGAAAGTTAATTTCATCTTTTAGAAGTACATTAGCCTAATAGGCATAAACTCCATTTTTAAAATGCATCCTAAAATTTTGAGTGTTATTCTAGTGTTTGTGTGTGTGTGTGTGTGTGTGTGTGTGTGTGTGTGTGTGTGTGTGTGTGTGTGTGTGTGTTAATGAGGTGATTTCTCTCTCATTCAAACTAAACCTCCCCAGCCATTGTAAGGAGCAAAGTAAGATCCATTAAGAGCAAAGAGACCTCAGACTGCGAGAAAACCTGAATGTGAAGTCTTCAGCATCTGTCCTGCCATCACACACAAATCACATAAACCAATAACTCATTCTAATTCACAAATTTCCTTATTGATCATTTGAGTCAGAAGTAAAGAGTCTGGGTTTAGCAACTCTATAGAAACCCAAAAGCCAGTCTGAGAAGTGTTTCTGAAAGCCTGAATCACAGTCATCACCTGAGAGCTGCTCTTTCCTTTTCTCTAAGCCACACTGTGATACTGACACAAAACTACATCACCTTTAATCAAATCAATCAAGCTGCTTTTACAGCAACTGCAACAGTGACAATTCAGGCTAGACGAGAGCAACTTTAAATCATACTTTAGTGGTGATTTTTGATTTATGTGTAAATTGTTTGTTAAATCATTTTTACCTGAATTAATATAAACGCAACAACTTAAACTGGAATAAAGACACAAAAATCATTTCTGCACTTTAAACTTAAATAATTGCTTAAGGACACACACACAGTGCTCTTTAAATAGAGACATACATCAGATAAATACAATCTAGATTTAACTCATCGTTGAATTCTGAAATGTGTCAAAGAACAATTGATTAACCTATCCAGGTATGTGTTGTGTTCATGCATCTGTCTAAAGTATGTTTGGGTCCTAAGAATGATGTGTTTTATTGTGGTGTGGAGACCTAACACCACATAGTGAAGTTTGGGAGGGTAAAAGCTTCTGAAAGAGTAAGAATTCAAAGAGAACTGAAAAATAAAGGCACAGGCTAGGGAAAAAACCTGAAAGGTATAAGCAGGAATAATGGCTGTAATATTCAAAGGGAAGTGAATGTGTGACTATAAAGGAAATTGAATCACTTTTGTAAATTGTAGGTTAAGGATTAAGGCTGTAATAAAAAAGGTGTGTTTGTGTCAGCACACGTATGAGTCGGAGAGACCGAGTATTAAAGGTGATGTAAGCAATGTCCCGACTTCATGACAGAGATCACTAAAATAGGTCTTATATTCGTGTCTCCGTAATTGCCCTGAATTTCAGAAATAAGAGTCAAGGGATTGATCTGTGCTATTTAGCCAATCAGAAACTGTTTGTATGTGGCACAATTGTCTTTGGAGGGTGGAGGGTTTTTCAAAACCCTCAGCAAAACGTAATTGTTAGACTGACATTTGCAAATGAGTAAAATAAAAGTGGACAAAGCTAATACAGAACGAGAGAGAGAGACAGAATGAATGTGAAGGGAGTGAAAGAGAGTCGCGAGGAGAGTTGACTCTGAGCCAAAGGGAAGTGTGTGTATCAGCCAAAGTGTAATCATAGGCCGGTCTCTGGGCTATTAGGAGAATTAAAGGCTGATTGAACGGTTTTTACAGTGGAAACATAACATTGGGCTGCCTCACCGTGTTTGTCTACTCGCTGCAACAGCTGGCCGAAACGCTCCTCTGCCCCACCGAGAGAAGCAGAGAGGAGAAGAGCCAAGCTGGGAAGAGAGTTTAAATCATTAAAAAGACATGAATCACTAACTTTTCCCGGACTTGTACCAACCGACATTCGTTCTTGTATCCTGCTGAACATTTGGACTGTCATTCCTCAGACATCTATCAAGGAAAAGGAGAAAACGCTTTCGGCAGCCAAGTTGAGGAATCACTATGCCTTGATTCAAGCCACACATCTAACCCTCTTTCTTCGGCCTGGACCGGCTCCACGTCCGTACCGTTCTGAGGGAAATGATAGTAGAGGACTGTGGGGCTCTGACTGCCTCTGTGTTGTGTCCACAGCTGTGTGTAAAGCTCCTGACCTCTAAACAAAGCCTAGCACAGAGGAGCCACTATCTGGCAGGCGTGATAGAGGACAGGCCAGCCAAGCCAGACCCGAGCGTAAAGCCTGAGAGACAACACAGCACCCGCACGGCCTTTGATAACCACTACTGACTGAAGCCAGCGCCACATGAATACATGGACTGAGATTCAGCGCTGTTTTTACAGATAGACAGACACAATAAACATTTCTAAAGCAAACATGAAGACACACAGACTCATTTGCTATGAAGAAGTTTTAGGCTCCAAGAC
The DNA here is from genome assembly GCA_019155185.1 of Beaufortia kweichowensis. Classification (NCBI taxonomy): domain Eukaryota; kingdom Metazoa; phylum Chordata; class Actinopteri; order Cypriniformes; family Gastromyzontidae; genus Beaufortia; species Beaufortia kweichowensis. The sequence continues at coordinate 16,357,912 of CM032808.1, read as the reverse complement.
AAAACTAAGCGCAGGCAGTGTACGCAGCTGCTTACTGTCCTTGTGGATGTGATTGGCAGGATTCTGTGAACATGCATTTCTCATCCTGGACTTCATTTCAAGAACACATTACTAAACCACAGACAAACCAATTGTATTTTCACCTGTTTTCCATCAGCCTCTTGAGAACCGCCCATTTCCTCCATAATTATGTACAGGATGTTTATTTGAAGAAACAAGAATCCAACAAAATAAATAAATAATCACAAAATCAAAATATAAGTTATTTATCGCAGTAATCATTGCATTACATAAAATGACAGAATGCAGTTGTGTCTCATGCAAAAGCATCTCATCATTACATGAACATTTCAGTGGAAACAATGCAAACACAGCCAGAGTAATGGAAAGAGATGAAGACAGGAGTTAACCTTTGAACCGGGCTCGCATTATTAAGCATGTAATGCTGCTGATGTCATCTGTGTCAGCCTTTAAGAGTTTAGAGAGTCATTATTTCTACTGCCTTCTCTCTCTCTCTCTCTCTCTCTCTCTCTGTCTCTCTGTCTCTCTGTCTCTCTGTCTCTCTCTCTCTCTCCATTCACACTTTTCATTTCATTGTCTGTTTTTCTTTGTGACCATATAGTCTTTCCTTCTTTCATTTACATGTTTCTCAGTACCCCATCTCTCTCCCTCTCTCTCTCTCTCTCTCTCTCTCTCTCTCTCTCTCCTCTCTCTCTCTCTCTGTCTCTCCCTCTCTCTCTGTCTCCCTCTCTCTCTCTCTCTCTCTCTCTCTCTCTCTCTCTCTCTCTCCCTCTCTCTCTGTGTCTCTCCCTCTCTCTCTCTCTGTCTCTCTCTCTCCCTCTCTCTCTGTCTCTCTCCCTCTCTCTCTCTCTCTCTCTCTCTCTCTCTCTCTGCAGTGTTTAATGTGCCGGCAGCGTTTACACCCCAGACAGCGGGCGCAGCACTTTAATCTTGGTAGTGTCTACATGACATCAGCACTCTCGCTGGAGCATAAACTATAGTCAAGGGAAAACACACACACACGTACACACACACATACACTTACGTTTACAATGTACACACACATATATTATCTGCTTTTTATTCCTTCTGTCCATTTTCACTTTCCTTCCTTTGTTTTCCTCTCTTGCTTTTTCTATTTTTCTTATTCATTTTTGCTTTCTTCCCTTTTCACTTCACTTCTGTCCCTTATTTCTTCATCTCTGTTATTTATCCATCTTTCCATTTTTATCTTTCATTTCTCTCTCAATTCCCCTTTTTCCTCCCCTTCATTCATTCCTTCCATTTCTATCTTCCTTTCTTCCTTCCTACCTTTCCACACACACACACACATTTCTTTCCTTCTTTATTCTTCTATTCAGCATGACTCTTTCTCCCTCCTCTCCTCCACATTCATACTTCTATTGTGAGGTCCACTGAATGCTGAAGTCCTTTAATCCGCACTAACCAGCCAGTATCGGTGTGAGACCCAGAGCCCAGAGAGGGATTACCAGCAGCCCTGAGTCTCACAGCGTTTCCCTGCAAATTCAGACTCACGAGAGACTTAAAAACAGCACGCCGTCTCATGTGCGGAAACCCCATAAGCTGCATCTTAACATATTAAACAAACCAACTCTAGAGTATAATTGGTTATTTGTCATCGAAGATGACAATTCCGCATTCATTCATAGCAATTCACGTTAATTACAGGAACAACCATCTATAGAGCAAACCCGGATGATCTGCCCTGCCCGAAGGGTACAGTGATTCTCAGTAATTCTGCAGATTATGGGTCACCCGTATCTACCATCACACCTGTTTGTGTTACCAGCCCAGAGCTATAATCTCCAGGCTACAAACACCCACACATGGGTGTGGAGTATAAATGTGCATATGTAACATAAAAACCAAGACTATTGATGTTCGCTAATTCATTTTCAATGGTTAGATGTGTGTTTATAGGTAAAGAGCGGTAATAAGGGCAGACTCATATAGACTTTCACACAAACACTGCATATTCTCTTGTTCACAGCCGCTCTTCTTTAATCCAAATCACAGTCATTATGTTGCCATGCTGACAGCCGCTGTGCATGTTTGTATTCTAATTGGGATGACTGTGACTACAGAGGTCCGGGCCGCATCGATAGTACACCCGATCAGAGATCAGCCGCACGGGCTGGAGACATGAAGTTTAGTGCAAATCTGTGTATTTTGGGGCAGAAGTAGGAGTCAGATTATCGGTATAAGACCCGCATGTTTTGACATGTCGCAGAATTTGACTCGTGGGAGGAGGCTGAGAATTTGTGTGGTCAAATAAGGCTTCATTTTTCTGTGCATTCTGAGCAAAAACGGCAAGGCCGCAGTCCAGAAATAGAACAGAGGCTATTATGGGATGCATGGAAGGCTGGCTCTGCGTTCAGGCATGACTGTGTGGTCGCGGCGGTCACGGCAACTGTCTTTCCCCACAGCTAACCAACCTCCTGCCGAGTCTGAGAAACACTAATCAGAACCAGAGAGAGAGAGAGACGGAGAGAGCGAGACAAAAAAACAAGCAAGTTCCTGCCTTAAAAAAAGGGGAAGACGATTAGAGATGGATGAAAGCGAGCAAGGAAATCTCAACAAGCAATCAAAGCACGGGCCAAAGACAAAGGCGACGCGTCAACCGTAGTTTTGTTTTAATCAGAGAACATGAAAATATTCAGACACGCGGCTCGTAAGCAACAAGTCCCTCTCGAATTAAAGCCGGAGCTAGAACGAGAGAGAGGAGAAGAGAGGCAAGAAAAGAGATAGCGCGTGTGTCCCTTGAGACTGATTAATATTGAATTCCTGATGCTAATCTTTGTTTTGTGCCTTTTTTCTTTACTGGTGTGGAAGCCGAAGCATCTTTGAAAAGCATGCTTTATGTATATTTAATGAAGGCTCAGCATACATTTGGAGCGCTAGGCTTGCTGTGTGGCATCCCACCCTGATCACATGCTCCAAACATCGAAATAGACGACGCGCCTTTCTTTAGTTGTCAAGATAAAATTGGTTTTACGATGCAAATTTGTCAGAAGCGTAAAAATGAAAAACGTACTAACTGATAAGTGTGTGAATGACGCAGTCACCATCGGGTATCACAGATCCTTAATGTTTTTTGGCTGATGAAAGCTTACTTGTGCATGGCTGTACACCTGGTATACACAGGTGTAAAATGCAAACGCTGCAAAAAACTCTGGATGATATGATATCATCTGTATCTGATGGTGATGAGTTCAACATCACAGTAAAGCTAAGAGTGCAGAGGAGAGACGTTCTGACCTGATGCAGGACATGCAGATTGATTGATCATTGATCACTGAACAATGTTACAATACTGCCGATGTAAAAATGATGCAGCTCCCGTCATTTAAAAAAGTGTGAGGATCATGCAGTGTACCACGGACCGAGTGATTCTGTTTTTGCAGCCTATTTAAAATGTCATTTCTCTCTCACTATCAGACATCAAAGCCAATGCGGAGGGCTTTTATTTTCTAGGCTAAATCCCAAAATTGTTTCTGATTTACAAAAGCTGGCTGCAGGCTTTAGAGAGAGAGAGAGAGAGAGAGAGAGAGAGAGAGAGAGAGAGAGAGAGAGAGAGAGAGAGAGAGAGAGAGAGAGAGAGAGAGAGAGAGAGAGAGAGACAGAGAGAGAGAGAGAGAGAGAGAGACAGAGAGAGAGAGAGAGAGAGAGAGAGAGAGAGAGAGAGAGAGAGAGAGAGAGAGAGAGAGACAGAGAGAGAGAGAGAGAGAGAGACAGAGAGAGAGAGAGAGAGAGAGAGAGAGAGAGAGAGAGAGAGACAGAGAGACAGAGAGAGAGAGAGAGAGAGAGAGAGAGAGAGAGAGAGAGAGAGAGAGAGAGAGAGAGAGAGAGAGAGAGAGAGAGAGAGAGAGAGAGAGAGAGAGAGAGAGAGAGAGAGAGAGAGAGAATCCCCACATGGTTTAAATATGCTGTGGTGGTTGAGTCCATCAGTTGAGGTGTCACAATGAAAAGTAGCTTACAGGATATAGCGAGCAGCATGTAAACGCACACACATACTCTCAAGAGTACATTCTGCATAACCGTATATACTGTACAAAACAAGTGACTTCAGATTTGGGTAAGAGATCTCTCGCTCCCTTTCATATCGAATCACACAAACGTTAAAGACTTTCATATTACAGTTTCATGCAAAATTAAACAGAAACGTTTTGATTCAAAGTATGAACCAATTTTCAAAGCTAAAGTAAAACCGCTTACTAATTTCTGAAAATAAACGTGCAACCAAACACCTGAAGGAAACCTATCACAATAAATAAGACAGAAGCAGGAATAAAGACAAACAAAAAAATGAAAGAGAAGAAAATTCTGTGATGAAATCCAAACAGTAATGTTGACAAGTCAGGAGGGCTGTTTTCTTGTGAACATGTGAGCCAGTAGAAAACAGAGAAGAAGGAGGAGGAGGAGATTGAGAAATGGAGGGAGAGAGAGAAAGGGAGAGTGAGTGAGAGAGAGAGAGAGAGAGAGGGGGGTCTGACAGCTGTATAAATGAGCTCTGCAGCTCATGGCGCCCCAGAGTACTGCCTCATTGTTGTGCTGATCCAATGCACAGCAGATGAACTCAGAGTTTAAAAGTTGAACAGCGTGTATGTGCGCAAGCGTCTGTGTCTGACCCTTGTTTTCTTGCCTCCTTCATTAGGAAGGTTAGCTTCAATGCTAAAGAACAGAACTGTCTCCAACAGTTAACTAAATCATAAAAAAATCCATTTATAGAAAATGTATAGAAAAATAATTATCACATTTTAAATAAAATAATCCATTATAGACTTTAGAGGCAGAGTTATACAGTACTGTGCAAAGGTCTCGGGCATGTTATTATTTTCATACATTTTTATAACATTTTAATCCAGTTATTTATATTTTTGCTGTAATGTATCAGTAGGAATATCAGTTTACATTTCCTTTTGCCATTATTTGTAATAATCCAGTGAGATTCTTGTACGCACAAAGAATCTGTATCAAAGAGCCTGTGCTCCACACAGAAATCTGGTCTCATCATCATCAAGTCTGTCTATTATGACATGAAGAAAGAGAAAATACTAGCATGCCTAAGACTTTTGCACAATACTGTATATAAGGTGTATATGTGCTCATGCACAAGTGTGTTATATCCTCTGGCTTTAGTAAACTGTTTTTTCTTTGTAAATGTCTCATACACTTGTCAGCCCAAAACAAGTATATTAATTAAACCACATAAACACACCAAATCCAAATGTAAAAATAACACATCCTAAGCTTTAAAAGAATTGCAGGTGAGCGTATGCTGCTAAACGACTCCACAGCCCCTCGTGAGGGATCTCATGACACTGTGCCTTTGGGAACGCAGGCCTGATCAATAGTCACAGCATAGAAAGTGATGATATTCTGAGAGCCGCTGCGGGTGATACATATTTTATAAAGGCACATAAGAAGGTGTACGTATCAAATATTAATAAATGATTTTCTGCCGGCAATAATGACGTGTAGATGTATTGTTTGGGGGCGGCCGTGATGGGTGCAGCCGGGCCGCTTGGACTCTCTCAGCCTACTGAGGCACATCAAACAGTGAAAGAAGAGACTGTGGGGTGTACCGGGGGGGGTTATGCCACTACTGCCAACGAGGCTCTGCTGAAACACACACACACACACACAGAGAGAGAGAGAGCGTGGTACACTCGCACACAGCACTCAGCTGGCAGGCATAGTGAGTGGCGATGGAACACGCCAGGCTCTGTGCTACCAAGCAGAGGTAATTGGGCCAGATTACCAACCAGGTGGAAACATTCAGTGGCTCCTTTTCCTCTTTATCCCTCTTCTCTCTCTATTTTAGTGACTTTCTGTACATATTTTTCTCTATTTTTGTGCCATTTATGGACAGGCCCGAGATCAACTGTCCATAAATTCGAGAACTTAATCAATTCACCGCTTATGAAGACAAGTGATGCGTCAGATGTCGGTGTTGATACAGAAACAACTAAAGAAATAGGAGAGAGACTATCTAGACTCAAGCAAGTGCACCACACTAATTTAAACTACGAGCCCTATCAAAAGCGAACGGCCCGAGGGCAGCAGCACCTCTGTGCGGAGCAGAGCTACACCACAGAGGAACAAGAGGACGGGCAGCGCAAACACAGCATTGTTAAATCACGACTCAAGGCACATAGAGGAGAGAGAGGAAAAAGTGATATGAAAGAAAGCCGACCAAGGCTTGACAGGGCAGACCACTGCATTCTCAGAAACATGACTGCTACAGCACAAAGACTGCGCAGGCAACAAATAACTCTCTGTAATGCTGAAGTTTGGGACAAACGACCATATGGATGTCAGGGTCCCACCTAATGCACTGCTGGATGCCGAGTGTTGCGTTGGACAATAACTGAAAACATCCTTTTATTAATCTACCAATCTATTTGTATTTTTCTGACTTTTCAAGTGTATATAGCAGAATGCATTTCTTATTGATTTTCACAAACATTCAGGGCCTTTTAAACATTCATCTATCCCTCTCTGCACTATAGGAATATGTGTGCTTGTGTGTTTGTGGCCAGTGAGAAAGACAAAAGTGAGAAAGAGCTGTGTGTGTGTGTGTAACTACTATGAAAGAATTAACAAAAATTTATTTTAAGAATAGCCATAAGAAGAGAAACTAGTATGCAATGTTTACAGTCAAAATAATCTAACCCTAACCCTTTCTTCTAATAAAATTTGATTACTTGATTTATGTAGTTTTACTTTACTCAGTGGACAACAAATTTTATATTAGATCAGGATATTTCCAATTAATAAAAATGTCAATGCAGTATTTATAGGGTTTGGCTCTATATTTCAAAAAAGCAAAATAGAAAAAAAACTGCAAATGTTACATTCAGTAGACAATACAGATCAGGATATTTCCAATGAATAAAAATGTAAAATATTTTACCTAATATATGATGTAAAATAATACACACAGTATCAACTCACACTACCTGGTCTGTATAAGCAGAAAAGACACCTGTGTTGATTAAAAAAAAACCACAGCGGAAGAACAAGAAATTGATACGCGCGCACACACATTCTCTCTCTCTCTCTCTCTCTCTCTCTCTCTCTCTCTCACACACACAAGTAATGATGCACCTGTATGGCATGAGCTGGCGTCCGCCTTCAGGCATACGTTACAGACATCTGCTGAGGATATGTAAGAAAGAAAAGAAAGAGAGTGAAAAAAGAAAAGATGATCCTACTGTACACACCATCCCCGCGCGCTGCCGGAGCAGCTTTTGATGTGCACGCGAGACCGGAGCAGCTCTGCGTATTGTGTTCAGCTCTACGGCAGACGCGATTCTACACATTAAAAATAAAAATAATACACACGAGACATTGTACATTTGCTTGCAAGCATGTACAGTAAACAGGCACGTATGTTTTATAGAGTTTATAGTCTGGACATCTGGTCTTATTTGTACTCTTTACTGCCCTGTATGAGGTAGAATTTGGTTATTAAATAAATAAAATCTACTTTAAGAAGGTTACAGTCGCTGAGGCCTGAGAAAAGGACAGTCACCAACGACCCCAGCTGTACACGCGCATTCAAAGCGCGCCGCGGATCATCGAGGTTACGCGCTCTGAAAACACCTCGACCGATTACTTCAAATTTCAAATCAGGTGTAATTCGAATTCTAAAAATCTAACTTAAGAAAAATGTCACTTGAATAAAGTGAATGGTATCAAAATTATTAAAATGCACCACAGAAAAAAATAGTCGCGTAAACATAAAATCAACAAAAATCCATTTCTACTAAAATGTAAATTAAATATATTCAAATAAAATTACAAGCAAAATTGTTTATAAAAAAAGGTTTTACAGGTACATTTGAAACAACACCGAGGAGAAGCTGTATTGTTTAGTACAGCCTACTACTGAAATATTGAAAATGCTGAGCACAGTCTTTTTAAAACAGCACGTCAGCCAAAAACGTGCCTGAATCTCAAACTTGTGAAACGTTGACAGCATAACCAATAATTCTCATTCATATTTTAATGTGCACAAATAACTTTTTTGTAGAAAACCACATGAACCATACAATTCTGCATTGAACTACAGAGACTGACGCATATACGAGTGATTTAAGTGCGAACTTGTATCCCATTAAGAACCAAAATGCGATGTGTACCTCTATCCCAAAGGTACTGTGAATGCTGGCGACACTTGTTAAATCTAATGCATGCACTGTCAACTCATTCGCACCCCGTCACATCACCGCTCAATATAGAAACCGGATTTTCTGGTATTACAGACGCCTCTTTTAGCACACACACACACATAGCTACGCGTACACACACACACACACAGAGAGCTACTGACCCTAATCTTGGGCATTTCTCGGAGAAGCAGACACACACATACACACACCCAAGCTTACGTTATTAACCTAAAGTAGCTGCGGCAGCAAAACGCTCAAATATGTCCCATAATAATTAACACATAGCGCAGTGCATTGTATTAGAATAGACATTACAACACAAGTTTCTAAGCAACATTAAAATGGGTGTGAAACAAAGAGGGTCACCCATTCATGAAGTAAAGCACAGGAGTCTCATTCTAAACATAAATAACACAACATTTCAGGTTAATCATCATAGACAAATCAATACAAAGATCTTCATTTATAACGTCCTGTTAAAGTTTTAAGATCATCGCTTTCCGGAGAAAGGCATTGCTCTTAATAAGACGACAAGATCATGGTATATATAGTAAAATAAACGTTCATTCCGACAGAATTGAATATGTAAAGTCCACACATCAATTGCTTGTTTTCAGATATTCTAATGTACAATAAAAAGCATGTGCATGCTTTCAACTCTCCGCTGTAAAGAAAGTGACACTTCAAAGCAAACATTCATTTGATTATGCTGAAAGTATTTTCACGCATACCTTAAAGACAGAACAACACAGACATTGCGTTTACCTGAATGTGAAGGCATCGGTATGTGCGACGTGTAATATTTCCCAGGCTGGAAATGACCGGGATGCTGCACTGTCGTATGCCCGGTTGGAGTGATCCTCGAGGCGGCTCTGTGCACCAGCGCGCCTCGCTCTGTCAGAAGGTGCGGCGGAGGAGCGAAATCCCGGCCTTCCATCCCGATAAAAAAACGATAAATCCGAAATCCAGAGCGGGAAACCAAGAGAACCGAACCGAACGCAGCCCAGACGTTATAATCCCGTTAAGAGTTCTTGCATTCAGCACAGTCTCGGCTTTGACGGCCAAAAAAGTATGTCCGTGTCATTTTTTCTGCAACACACAAAAAAATTATAAGTTGTAGTTTCAATTACAAACCAGCTACACGAGAGTGATGCAAATCCGAGAGATCGTATCATATTAATATCCTTTAGATGCGCAATGGTAATCCTTCACTGAAAACACCAACACAGTGTTATAGTCCAATGCTGCGCCTGCGAACGCTGCGCTCTTTTCTCCCATCTCACCACAACTGAACGAGCCTGCAGCACATCTACACAGACGACTGGCTCACTGCAGACTATACAACATTCACACAGAGAGATTTGGCCATCAATACAGTTTCACTGTATCTTTTCAACATTTTGAACAAAAAGACAAATCAGCCTTTCTGTATTTCATTAACAGGCATGTAAACATTAAGATAATCTATTTTATTAATAATTGACGGTTAGTATGGCTGTTTCATAACAATTAATCATTTATTTAAGGCGTTAAATGTGGACAATCATTTCACTTTAGCTGCTATAGGCTTCGAATACGGGGGTGACAGCACACAGATGATGGAGTCCATATAACCACATTTGGCCTCAAGTCCCTAAATTTCCTAAATCACGACTACAAGTAACATAGTATGATCCTATGCTCGTGCAAAAAAAGGCTTGGTTGAAATGTGCATTGAGATTATATATATCCGTGTGTGTGTAGAATATGATACTAGAATATATTTGTTTAATTTGTTTAATAAACGTCCATAGAAACAGGCCTGGGCAGGGTACTTTTCGCTGCAAATGACAATGGTGTGTTCAAAAATTAAAAGCGCTCGTGCGAATTGTGGCGAGAACATTCCTTATCACACTGCATCACAGATAAGAAAACAAAGACATTTTGACTAAGTTTAAATGCTTTACATTTCATCTTAATTACAGACTAAACAAATAACGTTTACTTGACGTTTAGAACGGTGGCAGTCTCCACGTTAGGAAACGTTTTGTTGAACGAGGCCTTAAAACGTTTCGAGTTCTCAGTTTGGAATCTGAGGATGATAGCTGGGCCAAATTTCTGTCTTACACTAAACTAAAAAAAGAGAGAAAAGTTGTAAAATAGTGAGCTTAATTACGTGGCCAGAATTATATTATATATTATATAATGGATACCAAAAAAGACCATAAAAACAAAAATGATAAGCTCTCTGAAGCACAAAATTTAATGTAGTGCACCATTTTGCGCTGACAAAGGACGTTTGCAGCAAACGTGTATCATTTTCGTGACATCATGGGAAAAAAACTGAGTAGAAATGTTAAAGCTTTTATTATTTAAATATAATAACCTCCTACTATTAACCAACACCGAACTTTTAACATTTATTGAAATCTGAAACCTATTAAATTTGGCTCGGAGGAGGGATGGGAGGTGAGGAGGAGCGCACGACAGGTTCCTTTTAAGAATCAATTTTAGTCGTAGGAAATGTCCTTTCAATCTCTGACAAAACCCATATAATTTTATAGCGCACAATTGTATTACAATACATTTTGCATGTCTATATAATAAAAACACAAGAAAAAATATAGTTAACAAGTAAGCAGGTATAATTTCATGAAATGACCTATATCAATTCTACATGTAAAATGTAGAAATGTAAAGAACGTGTCTACCTTTGTCATCACCTAATATAGCATGTCGTTTAGAAAAGCAATTAAGTCCTTTCTAAGAATTTTTTAAAACATTTATATTCAAACATATATTTCATCCTTTATTAATCAATAAGTCATTAAGGTTTTCGCTCAAAATAAAATTGTAAGCAGTCCTGATCTGAGTGTAAATAATAATGGATATCGGTAAAAATACAGCATTGCACAAATCTCTTCTATTAGTATTTTTTATTATTAATATTAATAATACTGGTCCTACAAAGCATCAGAGGCGGATGAAAATGAATGGATATTTCTTTTTCACTCCCTGCAACACGGCCCCCGTAATTTTGTACAACACCACATGTGCTTAAAAAAGGGTAAAAACAGCTCGTGAAGGCGAATTTTTATTATTGCACGCAAATAAATGTATACAATATAAGCGAATTACTTACTGGTAAGTTATTCCTTGCAAAACAATAAACGCTTTAAAAAAACATGATATAAAAAACAAGTAAAAGAGATCAGAAGCCAAATAAAAACATGTGGAAATGGTTACATCCGAGTCTGCTGATAGCAGTGCGTGTGCAGTGCAGAAGTTCGGAGATGCACCGTAGTAGTAAAGAGCTTCTGCTGAATCGAACCCCGTACAAGCAAGTCACAGACTCTTTCCTGAATCTGCTAGTGCCACTCAAGGAGAAGAGGGGGAGGGGACTGGGGGAGCAGTCGCGCCCATTGGTCTAATAGCTACATGTCAATAAGATCGTGCAGCGCGCCCCAGGATAAACAGTGGCTCTGATTGGATAGCGCTCTGCACCAATGGCGCGTCAGCTGGATCAACTAAACAAAACGGCGGGCGCTTTATTTGAGCTTTCCTGTCTCGAGACGAGTTCAGCGCGAGGCATGACCACATGCTTACTTATGCAGCTTGACGTGCATTTATTTTCATGCCAGAAAACAAGCAAGGAACGGTATTTTACAACATTATGACGAGCTGAAAAGTAAAACTATAAGCTAATTGGTAAGAATAGATATCGTGATTTACGTAAATAAAGTAGGCAACTATATATATATTTACATTTGATATAACTTTGAATTAACATGTCATGGAAAAGAAGCCAATATTTTCAGCAATATAAAAAATGAAACGACAGACCAATGTTTTGGTCTACTAAATGGAGGTGTGACTTTGCCTCAATTTAATGATATTTCAAGATTGCACGTTAGGTTTAACGAGTTACGAATCACAGCACCAGTGAAATAAACATCTTAACCAAAAACATATTAGGATGCCAAAGAACAGTCACGTGAAACTATAGTTCATTGGCAAGTAAAGGGTTAAAGGCTTGGGTTCTGAAAATGGTTTGATTGGTTGGCGTGCCGCCAGAGCCCTGTCAATCATAGAATGTAAACAAGGCTCTGATTGGCTGCTGTCCAGTCCGCACTGGGCTGCCTGAAAAAAGCAATTACTGGCCTTGCGGTTTCAAGGCGGCCCAGAGCTGTATGATGAAAGGAGATAAGGAGGGGCGGTTTCAAGGCCCCCCCTAGGCGAACCTCGTTGGCCCCAAAGCTAAAGGAGAGTCAAGAGTGACTTAATCAAAGGGAATGCGTTAAAAAGGGGGAAATTACATGTTGTATTAAATTTAAAGTATAGATTCTCGGATTAATATCGCCTAATTCTACAGTAACATGATCATTCGAATACATGGAATCTAATACACTCGAGCTGAAGGACAGAATTAGGGGCAAAACCTACAAAAGAGAGAATTTTTTATGGTTAAGTTTAAAATCTCTACGGGTTTGATCGCCGTGACTGTGAATGTTTTGAGTGGATATTTAATCATGGAAAGTAGTCGATGTTCGTAAATCTTATAGTGTAAGTATTCAGAAATATACAGACGCAATTCATTTCCACGAATCACGAAAACGCGGGTGAGTGAAAAACCGAAACGATGAATATAAATGATTGTATGTGTGTTATTTAATTATTTAGACAATAATATATTAAATAAAATGAGTTCACAAATAAAAATGTTTTTTGTGTTTTATTATTAAATGCTTTATAATTATTAAAATACTATAATTATTTTGTAATTATTATTTATACTTACTTTCCCCCTCTTTGTAATCTCTTCAACCCATTACACTTTACCCATCAGCAACTTCATTTTGGCTACTGGAGAACCTGTAATTTCATAAAGCTGTTTGGTGTGTTTTTATTGTTAAATCGCTAATATTTGTTAGAAAAAGGCTATAAGGCTAAAGGCAAATTCCCTGGATTATATATAATTTAGCATATATTTAACTATATATGCTTATATTTTTTGTTGGCCTATGGGTCTATAAATAGTTTTAAAAAGGAACATAATTTATGTGGACTTTAAATTCAATGCTAAGTTATCAATAAATGATTAACAATTCAATAAACGTTTAATTTCTATTATTTCTGGGCTTGCAATGACACAAAATATAATTCATGAGAAAAGAATTCTCAGAAGTATGAAATTTGCAAACGACCATTAGGCAGAAGCTCTTAATATGACTAAGTACCCAGTTGTTGTTTTAAGGAACTCTGCAGCACATAGGGTGTGATGTGCACTGCCACCGACCTCCTTGTCCAAAAATGCTGCCTGGAAAAAGCAATAAAGAATTCGGTTCTTTAATATACAAAGAGGTGCTGCGCTTTAAGCAGATATCGCCACTTCATTTATTTAGTGACAAGAAAGACTCTTTTATTGTTGGGATTTTATTGGTTCCTTTTCGCAACTTGAAAGGTGGGGGTGGGGTACATTTTTAGTGGTGTATGGATAACACACACACACACACAGAGAGATCTAATACAAACACATTTACACGCAGTTTCTTTCACTCTCTTTTTACGTTTAAAATCTATCATACATAAACACTTATACATGAACACAAACTCGGAGTCTCTATCTTTCTGACACACACACACACACACATACATACATGCAATCTCGCTCTCTCCCCACGCGCGCACTTACATTCTTTTCTCTCTCTCTCTCTCTCTCTGTCTCTCTCTCTCTCTCTCTGTCTCTCTCTCTCTCTCTCTCTCTCTCTCTCTCTCTCTCTCTCTCTCACACACACACACACGCACAAACAGACACACACTGTCCATGTGCCAGCGCGAGCTGCCCCACTGTGGGACGCGAGGATAATTAATGCGGAGTGACTGATTGCTCTCGAAACAGACCAGTCCCGCGAACGGCATTGTCCGTGATCAATGAAGCGTCTCTGATTGACACTTTCCCTCCATCTTCCAGCCTCATTCAAACTACCGGAACGGGGCGTTTGTCATCAGCGTACAGGCCAAGGGTACGCCGAGACCCAGTTATTGTCAGGCCGAAGTTGCACACCAGTTTTTAAACAGCGCGAGGTCCCCCTGGTCTGCCTTTGGCAAAGAATAATACATACAGTACGGATGAATTCAAAGGCCACTGTGATACGAATGTATAAACGGTGCTTACTTGTCCCTACATGTCTATGTAAGTTAGGGTATTTTATGTTGGGTGAATCACTGCGACAATGTGCTCCATAGCTGGTGACGAGGACGAAGCATGTTCGGTCAAGACGTGCGCTTTTCTCACAGCCTAGATCACACAAGAGCAGACCAGAGATGTCTGCTCGGAGAACTACACAAGAAACATGATTTTGTCAACAAAAAAAAACTATTAAAATATAAATTATTATTAATATCATTTTATAAACTCACAATACAAGATTGCGTCAATGAACAAGGACGTTCACGAGAACACTAATATAAAAATTCATTGTGTGCAACACCTAAGTAATGATGTTGCATTTAAATGTTATGCAATTTTTAGACTATAAATATTTTAGTCTTAAAGCAGACTATATAATTACACACGTGTATTTTAAACCCACACGTGTATTTTAAACCCACTACCTCTTCTGAATTAGGTTGATTAGTATCTGCTGACCTCTCCTCTATTTTAAACGGGGAATTGGGTTCCTTACACCACGTTTAGACCCACTTCTGAAAAATATTGCAAACGCCACGATTGCAAAATTTATTACACAATTTTGTGAAATGATTTGAGCTCTGTTAAGTGTTGGGCAAGTTGGATGTTAGCTGCCTCACAGCGCGTCTCAGAGACCAGTGGGTTTCACGCAAATGCGCAACACACACACACACACACACAGGCCCGAGTGTGTTACATCTATACACTGTACATCTCTAAAATAGGATCTTATATTTGAGTTTCTTGTGTGAGTGATTCGCTGTCATACCTCGACTGGCCATTTGCATCTATGCCCAAACTTTGCAAGAGAAGAAATTAGTAAGATTGACGAAATCCTGGTCTCATCAGTATAAAATGAATATTACAAACTCTCAATGTAAGTGACAGTTGATTTTGGTGCAAGATGGGTCAATAATGGACCCAGCTGTGGCTTGCATCGTCATCAGCGAAAGTTGTCGACTTCTCACCCATCAAAACTAAAACCACGAGGTCCTACACAGACATACTTTAAATACATGTAAAAGTAGTTCAGTTATTAAAAAGTGTCCATCATGCCTACAGTTTAAGGTGGTACAAGCCCAGGGGTGAATTGTAAATGATAAAAACACAACTCTGAATAAGGGTGGATACCGACCAGCTGCCCTTTATAAATTCTAGGGAATGGCGTTATTGATAGAAAAAGCCCATCTGTGTCTAATTAAGGGAAGTACTGCTTCACCCCCCATAAATGGCACAAACCTACCTCATTACGACCTGTTTTATTGTAAAAGCTAGAAGTCAAACTATAGAGAAGTAAATAAGTGTAACAAATGAGAAAACTTAAACTACATTAATCTGATAAAAAAACATTAGTTTAGGAATAATGACACGAAACGAGGAATGGGGAACTGGGGTAATATTAAAACTAAGGGGAAACTCGTGACAAATATAGTAACGTAAATATATAGCAAACGTGTGCTGTTTGGGGTTTATTATATGTAAGGATTCTTAGCAGGAGTTTTTAAAATAAAAAAGAAACTAACAGCTGCCCCCTACAGTGCTTCAATACAGAGGTCATATAAAAACGTGTAAATTCAGTGATAATTTATACAATTGTCTTTAAAGCTTTATCTTCCAAAAATAAACGTGACTAAAGAAATTGAATATTAATCGGATGAGTAGACTAATTACAGCCACTAGAAAATGAGTGACTAATATTATTAATATATATTGCAAGTAATCTTCTTCGCCTGGTACGAGTTATAAACCGTTACTTGTGAACCCAGATGATCGAAAGCTCACAATTATCAACTAGATGTAAAAGAAATAAAGTCCTGTCTACACTGCTTACATTATCATTAAATACGGAGTCTGTATATAAAGATTACAATAATCCTTAAGGAGATGCAGATTGTCAGTGGCCCTCTTAATTGTGACACGGGGGACACGGTGCTGTCTTGATCCGAATGTATCTTACCGTGTATGTAGAATATAAGCTCGCATCACAGCCTCCTGAGTGTCACATCCTCACACAGGTATATTCATTAAATGGCTTACACGTTGCTATCCATCAGCGACACAAGTAAATCTAGGTTTCAATATCGCTCCGTAAAAGTCCAGGCCCATGAAACATGTTGATTTATTAAAAGCACAAAAAGAACCAAACGCATTTAATTTGGTTGTATACGCAAACGTAAGCTATTAAATTTCGCGAATGGTTTTATCCAAACAGACTAAGAAAGGGACTTTATATCAACTGGCACCACTGCATGTTTCGTAGCACAGCAATAATGTTCTGACCTTACGACCTAGTAGCCTTGATGAGCAAAGCAATGATACAAAAGACTAAACTGGTATAAAATAATTCTCTGATAATTACTGAACGACAATAATAGAGAGGTACCTGCATATTGTGTATAATGGTCATAGAAAGAGCTTTTTTAAACGCATCGTCCTGAAAGGTTTTTTTAACTAACGATTTTGCATGTACGGAAACTTTCCCTGTTCATTTCACCAATGATAACAAACGTGCAATATTTAATATTATATTTTTTATATTTTACTTGTAAAATATTTTTCTGTAAATTAGAAAAGTTGGATTTGATGTTTAAACATTTTTTGTTAGTGTAACGCAAACAATGGAAAAAGTCTGAATCAAATATCCGGTCAAAAGGGCCTCTCGATTCACAGCTTGTTTTCGTCTTATGTACCTCAAAACCTTTTAAACATGATTACACATTTGAAATATAAAAAAAAGTTAATGCACAATTCCCGTAGTAAACGTACATGCAAATGGACTATACAGTTCTATCTTTGAAAGTTCAGGTCGTTTTTGACTTCATTGTTCAAAAATGTGAAATAAAAGTTACCTTTACACTGACCGCCTTGGTCGAACGATGTAAATCTGACATAAAGATGTATTTTGATGTCAAGAACAACCTTGAATGAGGCCGCTATTAATTTTTGACAAGCCATATATCTTCTGCATAAAGGACACAAACAAACGAGTAAACATGTCGAGACTGTCCTTAATACTTCTGCAAAAGTCTCGGTGGCTGCGATAAATCAAAATCAGATTAGCAGAAAACACCTACCTATAAAAATGATAGCCCATCCGGATGGCAAATGTTTTTTAAACAAGGATCGATTTATGCAAAAATGACCAAAAAGGGAAAACGCGTCAACGCTCTGGTTCAAATCTTTGATATAGAAAAAAAGCCCCGTGTTGTGTCGCCTGATCTTCAATCAAAAACAAAAAATACCGAACATTAAATGTACGGCAAGAACTTGATCATGATATATTCGTGTAAAAAAGAAAACTCTGTAAAGCCTTTAGTCTATAATACAATATAAAAGATGACCTGGCTCTCGTTGGAGATCTATCTGAAGGTATGGAGCAAATCCGTCCGAATAGAGCCAACTGCTTCCTCGAGCCTCTATAATCACAAATTTATGGCTGGATGACGCGTCCTCTTCTCCCACAATGGAGCTCAGTGACATTAAACAGAAAATTGATGGAGAGACGAACGAAATTTAATCTGCTTTCATATCCAGACCATTGCATTTTGCCTCATTTAATTAGGGGAGAGGGCACGTGTCTCGCGAGCATAGCCCAACTCTTTAACACACATTCAACTATTCTACTTTTTGCATGTTTGGGACCACGTAAGATACTGGGAGAAACGGCCCCATTCCCTCCTCTCCGTGTCTTTGAGACACTGGATCGACTTAATCACCATATTGCACTTTTCCACACGGTGTTTAGAAAGAACTCACCTGAATCAAAGTAAAAGTAACTCGTTTTATTTAGTACGTTTATTGAATCGGCAGAACCGAGAGGATCGCGACCGCTGCGAAGGTTTAAAACCGACAACCGATTGCAACTATTCGGTTTCTTAACGCACAGTTGTGCTATAAAGAGATACAATTGTTGTTCGCTGTTGATACAATGTTGCGACTGCTGTATAACTCGCGCTATTCAATGCATTTGTTCAATGTATCGCCTACGAACCGAGAACATGTAGAAGTGGTCAGATCAGTTGCAGAAACAACACAAACACACATTCGCTTCGATAGATTGTTTACTTGAAGAACTACAGCTTTACCTTGAAGACACGGGCAATCCATTACAAAATACAAAAGTTGTCCTGAAAGAAAAGCAATGCGCTACTTTTATAAACAAGTTAAAGTAGAATATGTATGTTTTTTTACATCCAAATCAGGCTATTTGCTTAAACGCGAGGCGTATTTCCCACTCATCCCTGGAGCAAAAAATCGCCCCACCCCTACCTCTAAGGTCACGCCCCGGGAGTGGTGACGTCAGTCCATTAACGCTTTCGTTCCCGTGAGAATAGCTCGAGTTAAACCTTTTCAAATCTTCAGTAAATTTTGGTATTAATGTTGATATATAATGATATAGTCAATTACATGACATGCACGTGCAGAAAACATTAAAATGGCCAGCACTAAACTGAAAAGTATCCAAATTCATACATTGTGTGAGCTTTGGGACTGAAAATGTGCTTTAAAGATTAAAGTTCATGAAGTGAACCTAGTTTTACTCATCACGGCTTATTCATCAGATGTGGACCTCAATGATCAGACCTGCCCCAAATGACAAACACATCACAGACCCAGATCTTCTAGCGATGCTTACAGTGCACACCCATAATTAACAGTCAATGGTGTCTAAGTTTATTTAGACGGATGTGACATAACAGATAACAAAACACAACTACACATTCTAAGATATGTGGTTTATGTGGATGCTCACATGCTTGTATTAATACAACTTCAAAAGGAATCAATCAAAAGCAAAGGGCAGAAAAAGTCAGTTGTCTAGTGTTATTTCACAGACACAAACTCATTACCCCCAAATGACACTGACCGTGTCATTTAAAATAGTGTCAGTGGCCTGCCTGCAATGCCAGAAATAACCACAGTTTCCTTTGGTGTGTAATTTTCTTACTGAATGCATGTTAAAAGAAGCATTGAATAATTAACACTATTGTCTGTGCTAAGCAAGCTTCAGGGCAGCTAAGAGAATATTAAAGTGGTGTACCTCATCATATTCATGAATAAAAGCATCCTGTTCAAAGTCTTGACCCTCTTTCAAAGTCTTATTGTATGCAGTGCATGTTAATTAAAATTACAGTATGACATAAGACTTAAGATGCATGCTTCATATTTTTTCCCACAGTGTAAGGACAGAGTCCTATGGGAACATCTGTCAACTTAAGTGTCAAATGATGCAAATGTGACTGATATTAGAATGCTTTAATGCACATGCTCATCTATTTCAATTGCAATGCAATTTAATCATTCCCCCCTGCAAAGAATTTTCTTGCGCTCTTCTCATATATTACGCATTTGAAACAATGTTTAAATCTATTTATAATGTCATTTAATATAAAAATTTCATTCTATATTAAAAAATTCTCATTGGCCATTCCAATAATCAATTCAGCCTCTCAGTGTGCTGATGAGATTAACAGATTATTGAGATTAAAAACAGGCAAATATAATGAGACAACATCTTGTACTTCCAAAAAATAAGGCCATGGACTCAATAGCCCAAATATAAAGTCATTCAGCAGTATTTGCTATCAGGGAAAGTAGGATAAGCTTTTAAACTGGCAAAGCAAAAATGCATGAAAAAACTTGAGTTATGATGTCTTTAAAATATCAAAGGTATGATCACTAAACGGGGGCGAAAACTTAAATGAAAAATCCAAAAACACCTTAGTCAGGAGAAGAAAGTATAGCAACTGGCAAAATCTTGTGCAGTCAGTCCACTACAGTGTAGATTGGGCAAAAGACTGAAAGAAATGAGGGTAAAGCATTGTCCATTCTTTCATCTTGAGATCAGAGCTAGAGGTCTGATTTAAACTCTTCAATACATATGCATGAAGCATTAGATGTTATACTACAGACAGAACCACAAACAGAGACATCTCTTAAAAAGTCTGAGGCCTACAACTTCTTCTTTTATCAGGTTTATCAAAAAGCTCTTTATTGCAGCTGTTAAATACAGCAGCTGGGACATAAACACAAGGACAGTATTGTGACCCCCATTCGGTATCTGACGCATTTGCTTTTTGCCCTGGTTGTTAAAGAAGTTCTCTCACCACATCTGTAGCGCCATCACGTGGCAGGGCAGCCAGCTCCTGTGACCCCCCCAAGTCATGGTTGTTGTCAGAAAGAAGAAAGACAGTTTGTGAGGGCATCAGAACCCAGCTGCAGGGTTAAGAAGAGCCACAGTAATCAAGTGATGGGACTGCCCACCCAACAATGAATAATCTCTTTTCCTCTCTCTCCCCAATGTCCCTTGTTCCTTTATTTTTCACAATCTACTGCCTTTTATCAGTTTCTATCTCCAGGCCTTGGGCATCACTTTCTTTTTAAAGCTGAGCAGAAAGAACTAGACAACCCTGTGTTAACCCTCTGATATACGCCAAGGTCCCGAGACCACTGCTGATTTGTTTTTATGAGAAGAATGAATAACCGAGTCCATCAGCCACAAAATGGATGGAAAAACTGCTAGGGAAGACAATGAGAGAAACAGGCAGAGAGAGAACAGAAAGCTTGCAAACAATGCTCCGCAACAGAACACTAAAAGATCGGATTTTCCTATGAAGGTCACCAAAGCAAAGATCTATAATACTAAAAAATATGATATATAACCGCAGTACTGTTTTAATGGTTACTGTGGTAGAGAAAACAGTGAAGGGTCCTATAGTGCTGTTCTGGGTCCTTTTTAACACAAAAAATGGGTCACATTCACGCATTGAAGATGATGGCTAATGTACTGTATGCAGTTGTTTTTAATATTTAAATAAAGGAAAACTTGCATGCTGTGCAATAATAAACCCTGTTTATCCTACGTGCAGCTAAAATTGTAATTTGTGTTTTACATCACTTGTCCTCTGCAACAGGTGCTGCCCTTTTCTGCAAACCAGTTCGAAATCCCACTGACTCTTTTACCACTGGACAAAAAGAACAGGAGTGATATTTCATAAGGAAGACTTAAAAGGGTGCCCAGACATTGAGTTTTACAAGCTCCATCAGCAAATGCCCCCCTTGGCAAAACGCAATGGTGCTGTTATACACATACAGTATGCGCACACACATACACGCACACTACATATCCTGACAATGTTGGCTGCAAATAAAATTTTAGTACCCCTGGCAATAACGTACAAGTCGTGCAAAAGACCAGGAGACGATTCTTCACATACAGTGTACATTCTCGCAGCTCTGTGAAATTCTCAGTTTAAAATAATTTACAAATAAGCTTTCTGCATTTTAGTGCAGCTGAAACAGTGCATTTAAAAACAGATCTGCTGTCTGATCCTAAAACTTCAAATCAAATCCAAAATGCCTCCCCATGCCCCTCTCTGCACGCGCTGCTGTGTTCTTTATAGCTTTTAAATGGGGCTCCTTACAGACCACCACAGGGGGTCTGCAGCTAGCTCTGGGGTAAATGACGGCCATGTTGTGTTTATCAGAGTTTAGAGAATGAATTCCAAATTCCAAACCTTACTGGCTATTTACTAGAGTCTAATGCTAACTTGAAGAAATATTTTCATTAAGAAAGAAAAAGAAATTAGGAAAGAAAGACTGAAATGACATGATTAACTGTGATTTTTTTGTTCAAAGTTGGATTGAAAAATAAATCTATATTTCATGTTTCAGAGCATGCATTGCTACAAATGTATATTTTAAGCTGGATTTATGTGAAGCAATGCAAATGTTGTGGGTTTCATTCAAATACAGTAAAATGTATTCTACATTGAATGCCCTGCAAGTTGCTTTGGATAAAAATATTTCTCAAATGCATAAAAAATTCCTCTCACTTTACTAATAGTCGATTACAAAACTAGTGTAAGAGGAATACACTGTCGATTTAACTTGACTGTCTGCGACTGGTAGTAATTCTCACATTTAGGGGGTGCACAAATGTGCGTCAAATGATCAATTGTCATGTAGCTGGTGACAGACGGACTACGAGAAAGGCAGATCAACCCGAAAGTCGAGTAATCGCCCCACTACGGAGTTATCCATTAATTCAGGGTTAAAGTCTATTTGCATTTAGACAAAGAGAGATCGTCCATCCATCACCGAGTCGAGGGTACGAAGGAGGGGTAAAATACTTCTCTTGCAAATAAATCTGTTGCCCTCCGGGGTGCGTTTACATAGGTGTGAACTGCGAATGTTGGAAAGCCGAGAGTAATTCATTTGAAATGCGAAACCTCAACTCACACAATATTTTCCAAAAAGCTTTTTGGTAAAGCTATACGATAACTTACATGAATATAACGAACATTATTGTATTATACAGTGCTTGACAGATTTATACTTTTAATAATGTTTATATTTGAATGTAGACTACAAAAAGGCCAGGCCATTCTTTGGTCTATAACAATTAAACTTTTGTTATTAACGTCTTCAAGTTAATAAAGAGTTAGTGCTTTTTGGTCAGTCTACGGTTATTGCAAACCAATAATCTACCAATAGTCTTCCAAAAAGTGGCCATGCATTTCATCTAACACCATCATGAACTCTCTCTCTCTCTCCATTTAAAGGAGTGTGTCCTCGTGTTTTAAGGTGGATACGATATTAAGCTTCAAAGCAGAGTCATGGTTGTTTTTGAAACGAAAATAGAGACGTGTCGAGTTTAAATTCTGCTGTCACATTTCAGTCGGTTCACACTGAAGATACGCGCTTTGATTATTTAGACACGGTATCTTTTATTTCCAAATATTGTTGCTACACGATTCGATTTTTCTTCTATCTGAGGAACAACCTCTCCAACTACGTCCCGACAATGTGTTTTTATTGCTTCTAAATAAAAGTCTGTCACGGACGGAACGCATATATTACGCGGCAGTTGTTTGCGTCGATCGACTCTGCTGATCGCCCTTAAATCCGCGCTAGGTTTGGTGGGAATTCCATGTAACGATTTTTGCGCGGCTGGCCAAGGGCTCCCTCCCGTAGATCCAGCGGGTTTCCCCTCCCCCTCTCCACCTCAGCTGCTGGGTTGGGGAGGGGAGATCCCCTTGCACCACTCTTTTCCAACCCTGCTACCTAAAGGCGCCTGTGAATTTGCGTTAAGAAGAATGGCGCGCCTCCGGTGCTCTTGCGCGCGGTGGAAATGGATGATGGTGCACTTATTGCGGAAGATATGCATCTGGGGATATACAGCGCGCGCAATGTCATGCGTTTCTAGGTCGTTGTTGTGGAATACAGCAGTGAGGAAGATTACAGAACGGACTGTATCGTGCGTCTGGAACAGAGGAATGGCCACATAGCTCTTTGCATTTTAAGCTTTCAGTGGCCTTACAAACATAAACGTTTTTTACGCGCTGCACACGCGTGGCGTCACGGTCCGGACCCGATAGTCAAGCAACGCGCTCATGGATGTTTTGTGAAGGCTTTAAAAAATGCACTACAAGATCAGCTCGAGCCACAGAAATGGTGCGTCATGATGACCAACAAGGCTGACGAATTTGGCGCGAGTTTCGAATGTTGCACGTCCTTGTTTTCTTCTTCCTGAGCTCGGATGTAGCAGCACAATCATACAGTACCATAAATATAATCAAACCAGTTAACGAAGATCGAATACAATTTTTGCGTTGTTAATCAAAATCGTCGTTTTCACATCAAGGACGTTTTATACGCCGGGAATGTTTTGGAGGTCGCATTGTCATTAAGGTGGGCTACAAAAAATATTTATTTTTATATTTTTAATACAAATTATAGATTACTGTCAGAAATACAGAGACGAATATTAATTTAACAGTCAAATATTTTATTGAGGCTATATGTTAAAAAGGTTTGCAAATATTTTGTGGTTAATATACACCGGCTGCAAGCTAGGGTTTATTAATTAAAACAATAGCGTTTATTGCAAGACTTACTTTAACAGTCAGATGTAGTATAAATCTAGATGTAGTATAAATCTAGATGAATTATCTATGAAATAATGTAAGCACATTGCATTGTATTTAAAAGATCTGAGTCGAATAAATATAGTGACTACATTTTAACATTTTACACCCACTCGATCAATTTAAAGTATTATTATGTTTAGCGTTTCAAGTCGAGCCTGATTTATAGTATTTTATTTAAATTTAGTTTACACTGTAAAAATTTGTTGCTCACTAAAATTGTTAAGTACAATCAAATTGGTTATGCCAGTCATCTCGAGTAGTGATGAATTGCTGTAATTTAAAAAAAAATTATTTTGATGTTTGTTCAAAGTAATGTAAAACATGTTTGATTAACTCATTTTGAAATGTATGTTGTCAGGATTTACTGATCACATCATTTTTACAGTGTACTTTTTTATGCTTAAGCATTTCTGCAGGTATACTGTGATTGTGTGCATTGTTTAAATATCTTATTGTTTGTTCTTGTAAAAATAAACTCCACTTTCACTTAGAGAGAGAATTGTAATAATTTGCCTGGTTAAAGTATTAGTTTATTTTTTGTAATACGTGTATATAAATATGTATACATTTAAACATCCTTAAACAATTCAGAAGAATATGCATTTTGTTTGAGTGCGTTTATGTAACTTTATTCAACATTTTAAAAATTCCTCTGTTTTTTATGTGTACAAAATAAATGGCTTAAAAAGAACTTTTGTTGGTTGAGTCCTTAACAGCCCATAAGTAATTTAAAGCATTATGATTGTATGCTGGCAACATTTACATTTTGTTAGGTAGCAAATAGCTAACACCAAAAAAAGTTTTTTTCCCTTGTGTGTGTTATTTCCCAAATTAAAACACACTTTTATGTTAGGCTGCATTTAATATCCTGAGACAAATACAAAAGCAAATCTATATTAACATTATTATGCTGGCCATAAATGTATCTAAATAAATATAATCTTAAATTAAAAGCAAACTCTTTTATATAATTTTTGTACAATTATAAAAAAAATTATATAATAACAATATTTACATTTTATCGAAGGTCCTGCCAAAGATACAAGTACAAGTATTTTACCAATTGTTTGGTCTAAATTACGTTTTTGTTTTTTGTACCTCTATATATCATGCTATAATATAATATCATATAATGTCAATTCATAAGACTAATATTTGATGTTTTTTTTTTACGTTAGTGCTATATACGCATTAATTTTGCACAATTTCGTTATTTGTAATTCCTGACCATCATTGTTACCCTATTTCTTATGAATGATATAAACAACACCACCGGGTTATGTAGCACAAACGTAACAAACAAAAAGATATTTAATTTCTCAAGTTTTCAGCAAAATTTACTATAAAGTCAAAAACGCACAAGGCCTCGCAGCAAAGCTGATGACGAGAAGTTAAATGTAAAACTGATTTGAGCAGAAAGCATTTTTACGAATATGATTGCGGAGATAGCAGCAGTATTCTTTAAATAAAGAAATACATTTAAAATAAATTATGACAGTCAATTTAAGAATTTTTGTGGTGTTGTGGTTATTGGAACGCTGTGATTCCCAATTACCTAATCTTTCAAATCAAGCCCAACGCATCACAACGTCAATCCAGTATGGAGGTAAAATAACCAGTTTTTCTTGAATTTCCTAAAAGACCAAAACACATCTGTGTTGGGCAGATTGACGTGGGTACTTGACGTATAAAATGTTCATTAATTCATGCAGGCTGCTGGCCAGTGAGGCCCCTCACATAGTTCATGCTTTCGGTCTTTTCATCTAATTAACAATACATCCAATTGCCAACTGTAATTTCAGGTAGGCTATTTAAAATACAAAACACATTTTATTTTCATAACCCGAAAAAAATTCAAATGGCGTAATGAGATGATTTTATGTGAAAATACAGGCCTATGGGCCACTTTAAAACCTGCCAGATGAACAATTACATTATTTGTTTGGTCGTTTCCATTCTAAACTGTTGGCTGTTAACACATATAAGATAACAGAGAAGTTAATGTTTGACATTTCATATAGACCGCGTAATACACCATTATTTATTTTGCATTATAGCTTATGACTATCCACGCGAATTACCAACGACTTAAAACTTGATATTAAAATGCAATAAATTATAATGAGGCTAAGATTTATAAAGTACAATACAAAACAGTAGCCTAGTTTAGCATAATGAATATTTTTAATTTCTTTTAGTCACAAATTTCCATAGAACTTTTTCTTCTAATAAAACTAATTCTAATTAAACTTAAGCAATTTATTCAGTATCAATGTTAAAATATGAAAACTAATGTACATAAAAAACAAGCTTTAATCCAAGGTAAGCACCTTAATCTCTGATTGAATATTACAGATGACGAATGTGTACTATCATGTAGTTTATAAAATAGCATTGCTCATTATTTAAAATAACTTTCTTTAATAGCATTGAGAATCATTACTGTATGCAAAGCACATGTATAATACAGTCAAAGACAATTTACATGACCTGCTGAGTTTTATACTTTGTCATTGAATTTCAAAATTAATCTACGTGTGCTACTGACCTGTTTGCTAGAATTAAGTGTTATTTAAAGTATTTTCACGTATATTTCAAATATATTTACAAGTATTTCAGGAGGCCAACTCGTCTGAAAGACGAAGTGGATCGTCAAGTACCCAGAGAAACACTCCACAGGAGACTCTCTCGCCCCCCTGAGGCAGATTCATACATATTCTTCCTCTTTGTGTCTGTGACACCCAACTGAGAACTAAATATATCATTTTAAAAATACTTCATAAAATTCATAATGAATTTATTAAAAATATTGGTGGCCAAAAGAAGACAAGCAATTTAAAATGAAAGTTAAATTATACATGAAAATTGTCAAGCTGAAAATCAGATTTAGAAAAAAACTTATTGGACATGCTTTAAAAGGAACATCAAATCAAAATACAAAATACATCTTTTATATAATATTGAGGGTTCTTTTATTAAGCTTTCATTGTATGTCAATAACTACAACAACAATTATTATTATTGTTGTTATTTCAGTTTTTAAGATATGCCACTGATATAATATATTTATATTTGTATGCCATAAATAACAATGATAATAATAATAATAATAAAGTATTACAATTTATAAACTATAATAATAATAATAATAATAGTAATATTATAAATTATAGATTATAATTAAAATACATACTTAATGCTTAAATGTAGTTTATACCTAAACACACAGGCACTATATTACTTTCGGGCATAAGTCAACACAATCCTGCATTGTAAAACACAAAAGACCCATAAAACACAAAGTCCAAAGCCGCCATGCTCATTTAGTCTGCTATTTAAAGTAAACCCTTTCTTGAAACATACTTCATTCCTTTGATTATTTTGGCTATGTATTTCAAGCATCTTTGAACAAACATGACTTAACATTTTAAGAGAGAGAAAAAGGCATAATTAGAATTCAGTGTTTTTGACAATAAAGGTGCGACTTCAGAATAAAAGCGAAGAAAGAAAATGGCCAACACATGTTAAAAAATTCAACAATAAAATGATCCTT
Organism: Beaufortia kweichowensis; assembly: GCA_019155185.1. Classification (NCBI taxonomy): domain Eukaryota; kingdom Metazoa; phylum Chordata; class Actinopteri; order Cypriniformes; family Gastromyzontidae; genus Beaufortia; species Beaufortia kweichowensis. The sequence goes on along the minus strand of CM032808.1, from coordinate 16,330,060 downwards.
AGCATATTCTTTAAGTAACAAACAAGTCAAAACAAGTCTGTTTACCTAATGTTTGTCTCCATAATATGTAACAGTACGTGGTTTGGAATATATCTTGTAAGTAAAAGTTGCTGTTTTATTTCTTAACTGTAAAAGAACAGCGGCAGGTTTATGACACTGTCAGAAAGAGAATGCGACTGAGAGATCCACACTGTTTCTGAACATGTCTTCTCTTGTGTGCGTTTTCTCTCTTCATAGTATTTAGTTTCCTGTGGCTGTCTGAGCTCTGTATGTAATGACCAATGAGAATCTGAAAAGACTAACTGCAGGGATTCTAACAGTGCAGTGGCTGTGATGAATGAAGACTCACAAGCCCTAAATTCTTGATGCAGACTATAGACTGATCATCAGAGGCTGATCTGGGGAATATATTTCTTTTAATCAATCGGCTCCATTCTAATCTGTTCCTCCTTCTCTTGTTTATCTTTTAAATATTCCAAAAAGCATACGTTTGTGTGCCAATTTAGGCTTTTCACAACAATTAATCATGATTTGCATGAGTAACAAAAACAATTATGGCAGTCCTTCTAAATTTAGATTTAAACTGATACTAAGATGAAGCAAATAGGAAAAAGTGCTGATTATGATTTTGCATGATGAGCAATCCACGCTGTGCTCTGTCATGCCTATCATATCATAAATAAAGGGCTGGAGTCTATTGTTTTCTCCAGCTCTACAGGTGTCCCGGGGCCTCTGTTTTTTTTTTGTTACTACATTTTGCCCTGTGCTGGGTCCCCACTGAAAATACCCCACAGGCTTGCAGGGACTTGCAAAGGGCCCCAGACTTGTAGGGTACTGAGCATATCCAAAGACTCGATGCCCTTTCTCTGCTCTTTGGTCTGGCATCTCTACCTTCAAGGCCTATGGCTATGACTGACAGACAGTGATGACAATAGAGATTTCTCTTTCTCATCGTCTCTCACTCCCTGTCTGCCTCTGTGAGTGAGGAATGAGTGTTGAATAGGAGGTGCAGGGGGTCCTGGAGAGAGGGATGGGGGGGTAGGGTGGAGCTGGATTGGTGCTTATTTAATTGGCTGTCAGACCTCCTGGAGTTTCAGCATTTCCACAAAATGGGATGAGCCTCCCTCTCCACAACCCCCACCACAAACACACACATGCATGCACACTCCTGACATCCTTTCAAACTAATATAATTATGATTCTTGGGGATGTATTACGATATATTGACTCAATATGCATGCACACGACATGGAGCAGTACAACAGAAAATAAAAGCAAACCAGAGTTTGACTCAAAGTGATACTCGTGCAATAAGTGATGATACAGAAACTTCAAGCAGAGAAAGATTCTTATGGCAAGTCCTTATCTAGAAGATGTATAAATATACGTTTCACAAATTTATTATGGTTATATGTGCAGCATTATCTGTGTATGTATACAAAATAAAAAATACTATTGTAAGTAGTCTGTAACATAATAAAAAATGTGTGTAAAACTTTTAGTCTAGTCCACATCTAGGGTGTTTTTTCTTTTTCTTTACATTATAATTAAATGCCCAATATGCATTGCCTTTAAAGAAACACTTTGTTTTAGATTACATCATAACATGAGACATTTACCTTGATCCTCACATAAGAGTTTCTGAAATGTAAGGTACATTTATTGATACTGCAAAAATATGCTCTTCTGAAATCATCACATTATTATATCAGTAACTCGGTTCATTATCACCAAGTATTTTATATCAAAGCGCCCAGAAACAACGTCACGTGAGGTAAAATCATGTCACATGACGTAACCAGCAAACGTAGTTTGAGGTCTCTGCAGAACAAAAAGAGGCGTTTCTCAATTTTGGGGCGTTTCTAAACCAGGATGGGCGTTTTTCAATCCATTTACCTGGTTTGGCAAAAGTAAGTGGGAATTTTGCTACAAAACATGGGGTCAACCCTAACCCAAACCCTAACCCTAACCTTAACCTTAACCTTAACCTTAACCTTGGATGGTTGAAAAACGTCCAGAAAACGTACTTACATCCTTTTTTGATTGGATGGTTGAGAAACACCTGCCCGGTGTGAAAACGACCAAAAGTTAAGAAACACTCTTTTGTTTTCTGCAGAGACCTATACTTGTTCAAACAACTAACAATAAACGCAGTAATTTTAACTAACTTTTTCCTGTGAAGACTCGTGTCTTCATCTGTTTATCACCTGTATCACCTGTAAATCCTTCTGAAAGATGCCAATGGTAGAAAGAGTATCTTACGTCTTTAAACAAGGCCGTTAAGTCTGATGTTTAGGTGGGATTGTTTCGTCACTTACGCCTTGTGAAGAGTCCTGTATTTAAGTATATGGGGCAGCAAACTCTATTGAACATGACATGAACGACGCCAAGTCAACCGCGAGGTGTGTGGCAGACCGAACAACTTATGATATCGCGAGATATACGGCTTCCGCCCAGCTCTTAGAGAGCTCTCGCGATAGTTTGTATCAAACGCCGATTGTTCTGCGCAGCGCTGCGCGATGTCAATCACACCTGCAGCAAAGCGTAAGTTTATTGAAATTCTATTAGTCGATGAAATTAAAATGTAAAGTGAAAGTTGTTATAAGAATTGTTACTAACTTTATAAGTGAACCACACGCAATGTCACTCAATACAAGCCTGTTTCTTTCAGCACTTTTCTGTGGATTGTTTACTTATATATTAACGTTTATTTATAAACAAAATATAACCTTGATAACTCTTTAATATTGACCAAATAAGATTATGTCAAAAATGTAAATCGTAGTGAAACTAATAGGTGAAATCAAACTGAGATGCTCCTTATTTATGCATTTGGAAAACATTTTCTTCTAAATATTTTATCACTATGTGTGAACCCCAGGATCGAACCAATAGTCTTTTCGCTGCTGACACAATTGTCTAGAATGTGAACACCTGTGTAAAATATGTATAATATGATGTGAATTGTATATGACTCTTTAAACATGTATTTTATGTTAAGGCACATGTGATGTAATGATTTGTGGTGATAGAATGATTAAGTGTGCATCAACTTAATGTATGCAAAGAAAACAGACCACCTTCATTAAGTGATTGTGTACAGCTCTTAATTATTACAGCACATTACTATGGCTTACTGAGATCATTGTTCCATACCACAGACTGCAGTGGTGTGTGATGTTTTCAGGCCGAGAAACAGCAGTGTGATTGCTGTTGACAAGATGGCTGAAAATGAACCTTACATTGTCTTTTGAGACAACAGTTAGTTGATGTTTTTATTATTCATAATGACAGCATAATGCTCCCATTTCACAGAATCATTACAATATACTGCACTCTTGCGGAAAAATATAATGACAAAATCCAGCTTGTCAAGATTGTTTTTTATCTAACAGGAAAACCAAGGCAAATATCACTATATTTCATAATGGGCTTTAAACACTCAAATGTCATTTACAGTATGACTCAGTTTTGGCCATAAAGTAGCGATGTCTTTTTTTTAGATTCTCTAATAAGGGTTTAGCACAGATGCTTTCAATAAATAGCTCAAAAACTCCTGCCTTTAAACCATCGTGACATATCGTAAGGACAGGTGTGTCTTGCCTATTGGGAGGAAGGATTTTCTGGAAGAAAAGAGGGGTCCTGAGGGGTGGGATGGGTGGGGTGAGCGAGGCCTGGTTGGAGGTTGAGGTTCTGCTCGACTTTCGTTTCCGTAGTGCAGCAGCTCATACATCATTTTCACGTCTTAGGTTTACTTTACCAATCACGGCGAAAGCAGAGGGCATGATGGGGCTCATGCGATTAATGAACGGAGGGCAAGAGGTGGCGCGCATGTGCGTACGTGTTGTAGCGTAAGTGTGTGCACGTGGGTTTTGTTGAGGTTGTGTGCATGTGTGTGCTGAGGCAGGAGATATAGGGATAACCAAACCAGATGTTGAGGAAGAGGGGGTTGAAGAAGGTCACGTGCGTTGTGTCCTTTGAGTCCTAAGGCCGATCTTAGCCTCTGCACAGATCTGGCGTGTGGAGAACCCCAAAAAGGACGCTGGTGTGTGTGTGGTGTGCAGGTTTACATGACTGAGAATGTCTTACAGGGAGGGAGAAAAATGAGGATAAGGCAGTGGGGGTAACCTGTGACTGATGAGATCTGGACGGGTTAGTTTCAGTAAGAGAGATGTTCTAGAGGAGACCACAGCCAGGGACGACGAGGCCTGCAACGTTCTGTCTCTCAACGAAACTCTTTATGCAACAGGAGAGAAAGAGCAACAGGAAGAGTAATCATAGTTTTGGCAAATACTACACTTGATACACATGTGCATCGAAAAAAACACAACATTGTGAGTTTTTTTAATTTATTTAGTGCATTAAAAATGTAATAGTGTTAACAACCTATTTTACCTCTGTAGTCAGATGTATTTCTGACTGAAAAAAGATTTTTCAATTATTTTATAATATGGGAATTGCTTTGATTGTAAAAGTTGTGTTTTATGAGGGGGGCTCCAAAAAAAGAAGAATTGGACAAAAGATTGATATTCTTTAGAATAGCACATACAAATGAATTGTTCACAAGACCAGGAATGTGTCTGTAAAGAGGGTAAAATGTTTAATTCCATGTTGACTTTAATAGAAAAACAAATGCCAGAACAGTCAGAAATACACATCACCAGATGAGGAAGTACAGTAATATTAGATTCTTAGTAAATCCAGCACAGGGCTTAATGCTGAGGACATTACACACACACCGTTATCAAGTACAGATCTGCAGTTAGAACCAATAGATTGAGCTACAAAAAAGGAAGGAGATAATTAGGTTTGTCTCTGTCAAGCATAGATGTAATATGTATTTAATCACCGGTTTAGATATGCAGAAGAACTATTGGCAAGGAATGTACAATTAGTAAAAAACAAACCATAACATTTTTAGCCTAATAAAATGTTTTTTATGGCACATAGTTTTCAGTCAAGCAGTATTTTTCTTTACTTTGTTAAACAAACTTTACCAGTTTTTTCTGCAGTGAGTGGCTTGAAGTGGGGGTGGGACTGAAATTATAAATGTATTTTTGTCCAAGCTTGTACAGAACTGAGATGATATTGCCACGCCTATGATGTATAACCCAGGCTCAAGGCTTAGTGGTAAACAGTAACACCTGCTGTATGTATAATTCATACAAGACTGTCTCCAACATACACACGTACACATATACACAAGCCTGTGTATGGATCGCAGCGAAAACATCTGCAAGGGATTTGTAGAGTGAATTGATACCTAATCATAAATAACATGAACATTTGAAACTCATTTGGTAGGTTGACTGTAACCTCAGAGGAGGTTTTTGTCTATGGCAAAGTTAAGGGCAGGGGAACGAGATTCAGCGTGGAGTTAAGTGACTCTAAATGAGATGGGAGATGAGCGGTACATGGCTGCTGATTGGTGGGGGACGCCAGCAGAGCCGAGGCCCGCCTCACGTTGATTAGAGAACCACGGGATTTAGGCGAGTACGCAGTCGGACCTGGATGTAACGCAAGCCCCCTTGTGCCCCCAATTAAGTTCAGATCAGTTCGGGATTACACAGATTGTAGGCAAAATTTGTTAGTTGTATGTTCCCGTTTAAAAACGTGACTAAATAAGATGTGAATGTTTTTATTGCGAGGATTGTGATTTGCGGTGCTTGTTTTGTTTTTGTATCTATTTGTCTGCAAACTGTTTAACAAGCCTGTCTGGGAGAGATAAATCAAAAATGGAAGTATTTGTAGCCCTTAAGCATGTTGTATGTCAATGCGCAGAATGCATTTTATGTGACAGACTTGGAGAAACTGTGCATTCCAATTACCTAAAAGCTTCCAAGAAATTCTCAAATCTGTGCCTCGTGAAGGGTCGCTTGTTCACGCAGATCGTCAGTTAGCTGAAACCAGCATGAATGAAACTTGTCAGCAGGTTTTCCCCCTCACAATATATATATATATAAAGAAGTAAAAAATACTTATGCTTCACACAGATGATAATTATTTTTACCACTGTTAGCAAAACACACAACAAGATGTACATGAAACAAGTGTTCCTGATAGAGCATTGTGTTAGCGGTGCAAAAGGTTATGGGTTTGATTCCCAGCGAACACACATAGTGATCAAATGTATAACTTTCTTTGGATAAAAGCACCTGACGAATGTATAAATGTGACCCTGTCTGTGAAAACCAGGCTAAAGTTTCAAATTAAATAATGAGATAAAGAGCATTTGTTTCATTTCACCTATACATTTCACTATGATTTTAATCTTTGACATGTCATTACTCAAGGTTATATTTTCACAGAATGTTCTTTACATTACAGGATGATTGTATGTAGAAACCAGTAAATCACAAAGAATGACTTTAGCTGGTTTACACAGGCAGCATCACAAATATAGGTGTAATGAAAACAACAGTCTACACATATCTGTATATCTGTATCTATATCTGAACTTGCTGTTAGTGAACAGAAGAAACATCAGTGAAGGGTTCAAAAGGTAAAAAGGGTTTGAGCAATAATTGTAAGAATCACAGGAAAATCTCTATACTTGTCTATAAAAATGCAGTGCATGGTTTGCAGCAACACATCAAGGTCATTCTAACCCAGACTGTCTTTTTTCAACGGTTTGGCTGATGAAAATCTGTCATATTTTTTCTTACACTTCAATGTTTTATCTCCCTATAAAACAGTTTTCATCACTTGCTTCTGTTCGCAGATCAAAGAGTCTTTTTTGTCGAGCATCTAGGCAGGTATCTCAGAGGGCACCAATCTTGTTTCTGTTGAAATGGGTTTAGCCCAGGTTGAGTGGCTTTAAATATTTTGACACTGGGCTTTTTAATTTGAATCGTCTTGTTTATGTTCTCGCCTCAGCAGAGGGAATCATACAAGAGGAGTCTCTTTGTCCGAATTGCATGTGTTTCTTATCAAGGCGGCCAGGAACAGGCAGATTTCCAAACTGCTCACAAGGATCTTGTGTGGCCAATGAAAACTTATTGCGCCCCCTACCTGTGATTGATGGACTTAGCATGAAATGAAATGTGACCATTTATACTTTATGGTCATGGTCTTACTGTTGACAGTTTGTCAGTGCTTTTTTTATTGAACTATTTTCTAATATATAATGTATACTGGGGTGGGGTAAGAGATAATAATCATCAAATCAAAATGTAATACTTGCTTTTTTAATAATTGCATTGTAACTGCAATTTTAAACTAACTTTAAACTTTGAATATGCAGTTTCGTGTAAAAAACATCTGACTCTCTCTCTCTCTCTCTCTCTCTCTCTCTCTCTCTCTCTCTCTCTCTCTCTCTCTCTCTCTCTCTCTCTCTCTCTCTCTCTCTCTCTCTCTCTCTCTCTCTCTTGGTCTCTGTCTCTCTCCACTCTCTCTCTCTCTCTCTCTCTCTCTCTCTCTCTCTCTCTCTCTCTCTCTCTCTCTCTTGGTCTCTGTCTCTCTCTCTCTCTCTCTCTCTCTCTCTCTCTCTCTCTCTCTCTCTCTCTCTCTCTGTGTGTGTCTCTCTCTCTCTCTCTCTCTCTCTCTCTCTCTCTCTCTCTCTCTCTCTCTCTCTCTCTCCCTCTCCCTCTCTCTCTCTCTCAATGTCTCTCTTCCTCTTGTCAATGTGATTTGCTGTGTTTCTGTCAGTAGCTGACTCAAGGCAGGTGGAGGGGTCTCCATGTGCTTTCCATTTGCCCTGGACTGAAACGGCCACAATTAAAACCAAATGTGCAACCTGTGGCTTGCGCACGCAGCAGCAATCTGACACACAGACGCACTAACCCACACTCGCTTGCAAATACAGCACAATAACAATTCAGATTTATTGCCTTGATCCGAACGACTGACCGAACTCTGGAAGAAGAAGGAAGAGGTCTGTGTTGTACTGCAGTCTCAGTGCACGAGAAAACTTAAAAAACACCAAAAGTTTTGGTGCGTTGCTAAACAAGCAGAGGCTGGGGTGAGGAGAAGGCCAAGCCGGGGTCACCGGCGAGATTCGTTTAAAAAAGGAGAAAATGACTCGGGCAGCTGAAGTTTCTTGGCCGCAGCCAGAATGTCTGCTGACCACACCATGTAGCTTAAGGACATGAAGGCTATGATTAGAGAAGCCCTGGTAGGCAAGGCTGGGGTGACTCTGGTCAGGTCGTATATAAGTACACCCACATGTTGTAGAAGTCCAGATCCATAGACCCTGTAGGCATACGCACCCCACCTCTGACATCTCAAGACCCCTTCTTCTCTTCACCGTGACCTCACCGAACTGATAATCATAGTTATTGACAGAACGGACCCCGACTGCACTAAACCGTCCCTGTGGACAAACTGAGGGCTGACGATGGTAGTGCTTATGTACAACATTGCTTTAGGGTGTTTTTAATCAATTTATTCATTCGCATTTCTGACTGTAAAAAAACTGCTGCCTTGAATTTTTAAGAATACAATGAACTTTATGAAATGGCTTTACAAGTTATTTCACTGTACGATTTTACATTTTGGCCAGTGGTTTCTATAATTTATAAAAATAGGTTGAAATTGTTTAAGTTAGTCTGATGAGTTTAAATGATGTGAAAACAGAGATTGTACTTTTACTTTTTTTAGGCAGCAAGAATTTCTGTGTTAAGTCAAGCATCACTATTGCTCATAGAGTTAAAGATTTCATCAAACTCTCCACACATTTTTAAATGAGACACATGTACATGTACAGCATTAAATGACTAAAAATATGAGGCTCATGCTGTATTTGAATGAACATGAAATACAAATAAAATAATAAAAATAAAACATGTTTTCAGCAAATAGTTTTAAGCATAAACCTCACTTACTGTTGGTAAATGAAAAGACTATTCTTAAAGATTGTGTAATTATAGTTATTGACAGACCGGTGATGCTTGACTTAACACAGAAATTCTTTGCTGCCTAAAATGTGTAATCTCTCACATCAATCTCTGTTTTCACATCATTAAAACTCATCAACCTGTTTTTATAAGTTCCACTGGCCAAAATGTAAAATCGTACGGTAAAGCCATTTTAATCATGTGTAATCATAGGCACTTAATTTGGCTTGTGTTTTACAAATCAAGTTTTCTTGCAATTAAATTTCTAGTCAATCAGAGGATATTAAGTTTTACTGCCTGTACATTAAAGGAAGTTAAGCTATATTTAGTGATCATTGTATCACAGAGATTTAGGGTCAGCTTTTGTGTCTTTCTCTTGTGTCAGTAACCAACCATCTAGAACACCTTACCAACTCCCTAACAACCAACCACAAGACTCGATCGACAATGTCCTGGCAACCACCCTTTTAGCATTGTGTCCTCACATCTTCAGAAACTGTCAAATCCATTTGTACATTACTGCTCTCAAATACAGCCAACAGAGGCGAAGAGAATATTGTCACCGCAACAAAACCCGAAAAAGCTTTTGTGTAGCTCATTTATAAACCTTGTGGTTTTCCGTGGTCTTCTAATTTCATAAGAGCTAATTAAGCAGTGAAGGAGAGGTGGGTAAAGGGTGAGTCACACAGAGGAATTGATTTTATCTCACTGTGTCCAAGGGCACTTCCACTCCTCTCGTGAACACAATGTGCCACCCACTATGTGTTCCGTGCCCAAATATTTACACACGCTGCAGGAATGACCCCTGCCCCTCCCTTCTTTTTATGTGCTTTATAAAGCTCAAAACATACTGGAAAATGTGGCTTTGGCACCAAGTCAGTTACTCACAGCAAATAAGCATCACTATTATTAAAAGAGCAGCACTTTTGTTTCAAGACACTTGAATGGGGAAACAAACGGAAGTTTAATGACAGAGCTGTATTCCTCAACCACCACACCGACTGAACATATCAATCACACGGCCCCTCTTTTCATTTACCTGGAAAAGGCGAGTATTACGGAGCGAAATTTCAGAGAGAGGGAAGCGAGCAAAGGAGTCGACTTGGAAGAGAAATATCCTCTTAAAAGTGCGTACAGACGGGGCACAGGACTGCCCTTGATCAGACCAGCGTAAGAACAAAGGCTAGATTGTGGGGACACTGAAGGCTTTTATGTTGATAGTCACTGTCTGTGTGCAGGGTACTCAGTCGTGTGCAGACAAGCACAAATCCAAAGCCATTCACAAGACACAAACTACCAGCTAAAAGTACACACACACATACAGCCGCCCCACAAAACTATTTGGACACTTTAAAATGGATGAATGTCATTGCCAAAATATCAAAGTGTACATTTTGAAATGGTTTGTTTGGGAAAGATGTTCTAACTGATATACTGTATGTGTGTTCTCATGACCTTTGCACTGCTTTATCAATTGAGCTACTAAAACAGCAAATTTGACAGAAAAATGTAAAATGATGGTTCCTAAAACGTTATGCATCACCAAAAAAACCCTTGTTATCTCATGCAATGACATTCATACATTTTAAGTGTCCAGAATATTTTTGTGCCGCACTGTATATGCACATACACACACATATGTAAGGAAAAACAAAGTCTTTACAGGATCTCCAGGTCACAAATGTTCTCTGTGCTATGAGGACATATAAAAGACTGACTGTGAGCTAATAACTGTTTGGATTTATGTGTGATTATGTTTACATTCGCTGGGTTTTGACATGAAATAAAAAATTGTGTGTTTCCAGAGCCCAACTGCGCAGTGAAGCCTTTACTTATGGCTATTTAAGAAGACATTTCCTGTTTAGAACAGGATAATGTGTTTCGCTTTGGCCCGAACCTGCAGCCCCAGCCAGCAGCTGCTCTGTAGCGATCCTCACACCGCCAAATAAGACGGAGGAGGAAACGGGCAATAAAAAGGAAGAGTGCCTGAGAGGAGGAGGTCTGAGATTCCAGAGGACCTGCAGCAAGTGTGTGTGTGTGTGTGTGTGTGTGTGAGACACTTTACTGTGTGTGTGTGTGTGTGTGTGTGTGTGTGTGTGACACTTTACTGTGTGTGTGTGTGTGTGTGTGAGACACTTTACTGTGTGTGTGTGTGTGTGTGTGTGTGTGTGTGTGTGTGTGTGCGTGTGTGTGTGTGTGTGTGTGTGCGCGTGTGTGTGTGTGTGTGTGTGTGTGTGTGTGTGTGTGTGTGTGTGTGTGTGTGTGTGTGTGTGTGTGCGCGTGTGTGTGTGTGTGTGTGTGTGAGTGTGTGTGTGTGTGAGTGCATGTGTGTGTGCGCGTGTGTGTGCGTGTGTGTGTGAGTGCGTGTGTGTGTGTGTGTGTGTGTGTGAAGCAGTGTGTGAGTGTGTGTGTGTGTGTGTGTGTGTGTGTGTGTGTGTGTGTGTGTGTGAGTGTGCGCGTGTGTGCGTGTGTGTGTGTGTGTGTGTGTGTGTGTGTGTGTGTGAGTGTGTGTGTGTGTGTGTGTGTGTGTATGTGAGACACTTTACTGTGTGTGTGTGTGTGTGTGTGTGCATGTGTGTGTGTGAGTGTGTGCGTGTGTGTGTGTGTGTGTGTGTGTGTGTGCGTGTGTGTGTGTGTGTGTGTGAGCACATGTTCGTGTAGGGTGAGTTAGAAACAGATGCACAGATAATGGATAGATGTTGATTCTACACTGTCACCACTGTATGGCCATTTGGAGCCATTTGAAATCCCCAATGTCTCTTTGATTTCTGCTCACTTCAGCTGCTGTGCTCCTTCTGAATTGTGTGTGTGTGTATGTGCCTATTAGATCTAAGAAAAGGACTACTGAACGAAGAAAAAAGAACATACAGAAGTGGATTGAATAAACGAACCATAGAGAAGTTTCAGGGTTTGATGAAAGCAGTTAAAAGGATGTGATGTAAGCTGGAATGGGCCGGCCGTGGGAGGACTGGGGCTTTATCTGGACTGTCGGTTGTCAAAACGATTTTAAATAAACAAGGCAAATATACACAAGGAGAAAACATTCAAGACATTTAAAGGCTGGCCCGTTTAAGCCACAGAGAGGTGAATAAAGAGACAGAGGACTGCACGTATATACACACACATTTATCTTTCTGTGTGATTAATGTTATATTAAAAGCACATTACAGTAAAGGTTATGTTAATACAGTTAGAAAATGACATGATAAACACAATCAAACTTGAAAAACTTATTTCCTTTTAAACAGGTGACTTGACTAAAAGATCACTGTATCACATATTGATCATATACATGAAAATACACTCTTATCTGAACCACAATTTTTCAGTTTAAGTTATTTTAATTTGTTTATTTAATCTATATATATTATACATTTTTATTATTAATTTTAGTTTGTTTATTGTTATAAAAATATCCATATTTATTATTGAGTCTTACATTAATATATATTCATCATCAGAATTCAACTGATTAGAATTCAACTATTAAATATTACATTTATTCACAGTTTTATCCAAAGCGACTTGGATAATACAGAAACATGTTAATATAATGAAAAATAATCTGTGGTGTGTTTGTGAGAGACTGGTGTGTTTGTGGGTTAGGTTAGGGTTAGGGTTACTTTAAAGAATTTACACTGTTTATACTGTAAATCACCCTATGCACAATAATACTGCAATGTACAATTCTGTAGAACTTGAAGAAGAAATTCATATGACACGAAACTCTTCTGTTTCACTTTGTGTTTAATTTGTTATGCCATCAGCTGAGCACTTCCTTTGGGCGGCAAGAAGACCATCTAAAATATGCAACAGTTTCACATCCATAAAAACGGGAGCATCAGAAATCTTCTGTGTTGATGGAAAAGAGAGAGATTGGGTAAGTTGTGGGGGGTTGCATGGTTTTTTGATGAAGGGATAGAAAGTAAAGAGGGGTATTCTTATACTCCATCTGTTACCCTCCGTCACTATGAAGGAAATACGTGGCTAGCGATGGGGTCAGACACAGGGCAGGGGGTGGGTAGCCCACTTGCTGCATGTAAAGTCATTGTAAGGGATTCATTATTAATGTTAGAGGAACGTGACATCACAGCAGCTGTAAACCATGCATCTGATCTCATCTGTGTGCCTGTGATTGGCAGCGATTTAGAAGGGGAGGAGCCACCAAAATGATGATTGATCTGTGCTTTTCTCTTCAAAGGCACTGGCTCCTCCTTTTTTCAAAGCATGAAGGTTATAATTAGTGAATGGTTAAGAAATGGCCGACGTAGTTTCGCAAAGAATTATTGAGAGAGAGAAAGATTTCCAGTGGCTGTTTTGCTTGTGTAAACTGAGGCCCATTCAAAGCTTTTATGGCATAATATATTATATTTAGCATTTACTTTCATCAAGCAAGTTTTACAGAAACCCACAACCTCCCCTCATCCAATCCCAGCCCACCAGCAAACAGGCATGAGAAGACTTCTTTCTTGCCTCCTCCAAGATTGTATATCAAAAACTCAGTCAAGTGTCGGCATTTACACATAACCATGTCTCCAAAAAAGATTTTAATTGGTGGAACTCGGCAGGAGCCCACACAGGGGCCCTTTCTGTGCTTGTTGTACGTAACAGGCCCCGTCATTGATCAGACCCTTCATCCCCGGTGGCTGATATACGGTGGGCTTGTAACATTGATCAAGCCATCAGCGCAACTCTTGTCACCCTCCTATTTTATGAGTCTGAGGGTTTTTCCCCCGTAAAGATTTATGATGAGTTTTTTTCTGCTATTTCATGGGCGTTTAAGTGGTGTTAGTTTAGCCCAGTTTAAGAAGACCTGATTGAGATTTACTCACAGAAGCTCCTGTGGAGTCGAGAAGGGAGAAAAGAATCGGAAAATACGAAAGGAAAGATACAGGAATGCTTTAGACCTGTGAAATAGCCGCCTGTCAGACCGAGACGCTTGCCATGTTTGGGTGGAGAACGCTTTTAATGGGGAAAGACAATTTTGAGCACTTTCTGAAAGACTGACTTTAGGAGCGCACACATGCGGTCAGACAACTGATAAATGGACAGGACAACTAATCTGAAAGGAAAACATTCTCACTTTAATTACCCCCTATCTTTAAGCTGTGTGAAAACCAAAATTATAGCTGTCAAACCAAGTAAATACTGAATGCACGCTCTTTCCCCTTCACAATTACCATCTTGTGAGTTGGAGTGTGTGTGAGATCTTTGCCCAGTGCTGTAATAGCAGTATCGTTGATGTAGAGAGATTGAGTTGTTCTAACGGTGTAAATGTCATTTTGACATTTTTACTGTCCACACGCACATGCCAAAGAGCTGCGTTGTGTCTGTGCATGCGTTACTGCCCAGAAAAATTCCCAACAATGTTTTGACCCCCACGCAGTAATATCTCAATGCGTCTCAGGCTGAGTTATGCTTATTTAACAAGTGACTGATGAATTCCAGAGTTCGTTTTTTGGCTACAACACAACTAACAGTGCATTCAAGTTTTACATCTCACAAATATCTGTGTTTTCTGGGTATTGAACCCATGACCTTAACGTTGTCAGCACTACGCTTTCATAGTTGAGCTACAGAAGCACAAGTAAAAGAGAAGATCATCTGAAGCACATGCTTAATTTGCTTAATAATTACATGCTTAGTGCATTTTATATTTTGCATGTGCATTGTTTTTCCTGTTGTCCACGACCAGCAGAGTTGCATTATACAATGAAAAGACTTTTCTTTATATTCCGTCGCTCGTTCCAAGCCTCCAAGGCTGAAACACCTCCACAAATTCAAAACAAGTTTCAAGACATTTCAATAAATTTGAAACTCATGGTCTTTCCATAAACATATTATTTGATGTAGTGCATTCTATTAAAAACAGGTGGCAGCGGAGTGAACAAAACTATTTATAATACTTAGTAAACCATTGATTAGGGACTACAGCATATTTAACCGGTGTTGACAGATTATTGGCAGAGGATCAGATACGTGTTTCTTGTATTGAATCTGACCCTTAGTTTCAAGCGGGCTTCCCATTATAAATAGGTCCGACCTTTGGTTGAACGGTTGATTGAGGCACACCATTCTCGTTGCACAAAAAACATCTTTTGTTCCTTTTATTCACAATTATCAGCATAATGGGCGTTATCTGGAGCCTTTAGCAATGCTGATGGTTAATAGAGAGGGCTTTAATAGATTTTAGGAGGACAAAGGTAGGCAATGTTTAGCTGGACATGTCAGTCTTTTTGTGTGTAGGGAGGGTCTGCATTAAAAACCTCATTCACAGGGCTGGTTGATGTGTAATTAAATGTGATTACTGCGGCAGTCTGTGTGTGTCCTTTCCGAGGTCACTCCCTCACACACACACACACAAGGACTGCAACTCGTCGTCGCCAGGTTTCATCCCCCTTCCTTGGCTTCCTAAGGAGCCTGTGACTTTGGTGGCTGATGGGAAATTTTGTGCATGCCTGAGCTCACAAAGAGCCTCTTTCAGCTGCATGCATGCTTGACCTCTCGCAGTTCATCGCTTTGCTTTGTGCTCCCGTGACCTCGCGCTGACCAGGGGTTTCCCCTGGAGGTCAGCGGTTCAATCGGGTGCCTGTGTCTAATTTCTTCCTGGCTACAGAATCCCCACCCCGCCACCCCCGTCCCATCAAATCTGACCAGCGATCTGTCCACCGTCTCCCCTTCTGCCGCTCAGGCCTAATTCCAATCTTCAGGGATTAGGTGTGGAGTGACAAGACCCTCCGGCCAATGGCCTGACTTGTCAGTTTGCTTCGAAGGCCAGTGTGGTACACAATAGCCAGACTTTTCCTGTCGACCACTAAAACCAGCCCCCCTAAAACAACATACTGAAATCCCCTCCCGGGAGAACACATGCCTTACTAGGGGATGCTGGTCCCTAACCTCTCCTCCAAACACACCAGTAACAAAACAGAAGCCTGTAATGCCCGGATTCCACAGGGCTCCTGTTGCAGATCAACATCCCTTGCAGATCAACTTCCTGTTTCCCTTTCCTGCTCAAATCTCTGTCCAAATGAAACAACGCAGCGCTTCGTCTCCGTAGAGACTGTTGACAGACACAGCCATTGATATGATCTCTGCATGCATAAATCATTCGCTGTGTGTGAAAGGAAAACGTTGCGGGATTTCAAAAATATTGCAGGTGTTAGTTACTCTGAAAACAAAACGAACAAACCGTCAACGTACAATTTCAGGTATATTTATCAAATGTAAGTGAACGCAGCGGAGGCAGGGTGTAATTCTCCTCCTGTCCGCTAGGGGAAGCGTGGGGCGCTAGTTGTCTTTGGAAACGTCACTCGGACAGCATTGCGCTTACTTCCTGGTTTCACATCTCGGAAAGAGACAATTTGACATATTTCGGTGTAAATATTTTAAATATCTCATTGTAACTTTATACAGACGCTATAGATATCAGACGAAGCATTTTAACAATCGCGTAAAAACAGAAATGACTCGATGGTGACTTAGAAATGAATGACTGATGGGAAAGTGAGGACGTGGTATGTTCACATGTACACACAACTGTTTTATAGCAGATGTTTTAATGTTTTACGAGAATCTGGTGAATTTAATCTGACCAACGTTTCATATATGTTTTTGATTTTTCACATGTTTGGATGTGTTCCTGGATCGTATGATCAGCTTTTCTGTTGAGTTTCTATAGAGTAGTTTGACTTTTTTATACAGGACCTGTCAAATGTTTGGAATCAAACACTGTTGTTCAGAGTTTTTATACCTTTAGTAGTATAAAATCAGGAAATAACTGTGTGAATTATGTGTTGTGACTAAAAGCATCTAAAATAAATGAACATTATGTTATGTTTGATCATCTTCAAAAGTTATGACACTTTGTTTAGATTTAAAAAAAAATCATACTCTTGACATTTTATCATTCAGCTTTTGAGAAGCTTTTTAAACAGAACCGAATAAATTTCTATCTTTGCTGATCTCCTATTGACTGATTTATATTCATTATTTGCTTCAAGTAATCAATTTCAAAAAAATGTAAATTTTAATTTTAGTTTTCTAATTAAACATTACCATGTTACACAAGCAATTTTCCTTGATAATTGATTATCTGTTGATAAATCATTTCTGTGCATTGACATATTTACAGATTGATATGTACATGAAATACTAGGAATACATTTGCATATAAATACATTTGTGTTGTACATTGTTGTTTTGTGTAAAAGTTTGTAAAAACACATTTTCAAGCTTCTCTGATGTGTGTGATGTTTATCTTTTCTCTCTCTCATCAGATTGCCACGTCACATGATCGGTACCAGGTGAAAGACAGCTGCATCAGACGCTCTTATCTCTCTCCACACAAAGCCCTTTCTGACATTAGAGATTTGATTTGGCAGAAGGCAAAATGACGGTCTCTAACTGGGGTTTGATTATGAACGTGGTGAACAGTATTGTTGGTGTGAGTGTCTTGACGATGCCGTTCTGCTTTAAACAGGTAAACACTGGCTTCAGGGGGTCATGGGAAAGTGCTGATAGGATATTTCCATCAATCATATCCACTCAGAGCTGTTTACTGTCAGCTTTTCTGGTTAATAATCTAACGTAAACTAAATAGTAAGCCACAGTTTTAGTGTGCTAACACTATTTTTTGAATATGGAAAACTGGTTTTTTTTGTCTGCAGTGTGGAATTGTGTTGGGCACCTTATTGTTGTTCTTCTGTTCGTGGATGACGCACCAATCCTGCATGTTTCTGGTCCACTCAGCCAGTAACACCAAACGCAGGACTTATGCTGGACTGGGTGAGCAATAGACACATCATTGGTTGCCAGATTGTGTTTTATTTGACATTTATGTATAAATCTATTATCCAATGTGTTGTTGTTTTCCAGCATTTCATGCTTATGGAAAACCAGGCAAGGCACTTGTGGAATTAAGGTAAGATTTAGATATTCTTAGCCTCCGGAATTATTAATCAAGCTAATATTGGCAATTTTTCCATATTATTTCCTTTCTCTCTCTCTCTCTCTTTCTCTCCCGTCAGCATGATTGGCCTTATGCTTGGGACATGTATTGCGTTCTATGTCGTCATTGCAGATCTGGGATCTAACTTCTTTGCCCAGTTGCTTGGGCTGGAGGTAAAAACATCCTCCTTGTAGCTACTGTCATTTAGCACCTAACTTTAGCCCCAGACTGTTTTTCTATATATCTTTTGTCACTTGGTTTTGTTGTCTCCCTTCTGTCCCCCTCAGGTGACTTTTACCTCACGTGTTGTGCTGTTGATCGCCGTATCTCTGTTTATCGTGCTCCCGCTCAGCCTCCAGAGAAACATGATGTCATCCATCCAGTCCTTTTCAGCCATGGCTTTGATCTTCTACACGTTCTTCATGTTCACGGTGAGCCGTTCCCCTTTACACAGCTTTTTCTATGTATTTGTATATGGAGGTCACAGAGTTAAATGATTGTTAAATCGATTAATTCTGTCTATCATAAATATATCAGCATGACGTTCGGACCTGCTGACCAGTTACAGCCTTGTTTTATTTATGTCATGTGTGCTGTAAAGTCATGTGATGATGTTTATTTCCCTTCTGGGCTGTATTACATTTTATTCGAGTTTGTTTCATTTTCTGTCTTTTTGAAGAGCATCACTATAATTTGTGGATGTCTCCAAATTTTAAACTATAATAGAAAGGATTGTTCAACCAAATTCAATGACCAGTTGTTTTAGAAAACTTCTATACAGTGTGGTCCAAAAAGACTTTTTCCATTTAAATTAATTTGATAAATCTGAAGGAAGTTTATGATGTAAAATCCTCATCATTTCTAGATCACCAGTCAAATGTAAGCAAATTTGTGACATTAGCCGTGTCACCTTTTATAGGCCAGATTTCCTTATCCATTGAAGCGCACATGACGCTAAAGTAACATTCTCAAATCATACTGGGACCATTAGACACAAACTCGTGAAGTTGATTCATGCTCAGATTTTTGAACCATGAACATTTTTAGAGCCTTTGACAGTTTAGACATTATTAATCTTGCCGTTGTTTTCATTCTGCTGCAGCATGTTTTATTTACCTGTGCAGTTTCCATCAGGTATTTTTCCCCGTCTTTATTCTAGCCCAACATTTAACCCTCTAATCTTAATGTATCTTCCCTTTGCCCCATCTGACCCGCTGCCCCGCCCCTATCCCTGATGCTGACCTCCGACCGACCATCTGGCTCCAATAGATAGTGGTGTCTTCTCTGCATTATGGAATAATTAGTGGCTCCTGGATGGAGCAGGTACACCTGTGGCGCTTCAAGGGCGTCATACAGTGTCTTCCAATAATCGCCACCACCTTCTGCTGCCACCCGTAAGTAATCCACCCGGGAGAACGGACCGTACGAATGCCATGGATTCAACTACATTACCCAAAATCCCCTTCCTTCTCTGTCCACCTTCATCCAATCCTCTGTTTGTTGGTGCCATCTGGTTCAGGGTTTGTGTGAGTGGAGTGTGGGATTGTTGCGTTGATGCTTACGTGTTGTGTGTCATCAGGTGATCTGAGATCAGATCTGATAGGGCTTAGACCGCTGGGGATTCAAGCTGCTGTGTGCTTTTAATTAAGAAGTACAAATCGATGTACAAACTACAACATACAAAACAAATGAGGTTTGACAACATCCTATATGGTTTTAATGAAGCATCGTCCCAAGTCCCAGTCTCTCTCTCTCTCTCTGTCTCTCTCTCTCTGTCTCTCTCTCTCTCTCTCTCTCTCTCTCTCTCTCTCTCTCTCTCTCTCTCTCTCTCTCTCTCTCTCTCTCTCTCTCTCTCTCTCTTTATGGGAAGCTCTGTAACCCTCCTGCTCTCCCCTCCACCACAGATGGTGCTGTCCTCCTTCAAACACGGCCTCCTCACTGGCCAGTGGCTGAACAAGGTCATTTACGTTCGGTGGGACGGCGTCTTTCGCTGCATCCCTATCTGTGGCATGGCCTTTGCCTGTCAGTCGTAAGTACTCCCCAATCCTGTGCCGTCTCTCTCCCTTCTTTCGCCTTTATTAGGACAGTTAGGTTTTTGTCGTATGGATTCATTTTGGCTGGACTAAACTGAATTCTAGATGCATTTATTGTGGTAGGGTAGATGTGTCGTGTGTTTGCTCAAGGAAAATGGAGCCTTACTGCTAAATTCTGTACTTTAGTACATCCTGACATTTTTGGGAACAGCTTTTGTTGTGTTTATCTTATGCCTGTGTGCACTAACACGTGTGCAGTGCTTAACTTCTTGATGTCTTGATTTCCTTTACTGTCTTTGTTCAGTTAGCAGTATGTCAGAAGCAGAAGTATTCATTCATTTGAATAGGGCCATAAATGATGCAATTTATAATGTTAAGTTTTTACAGCTTATCATAGTTCTTCCATAAAAGGCCCACCGCAATCTGATCTTCCCGTTAAACTGAACCGCTGTGCATTGACACAGTCTTCAGTTGTTTGCATTACGTGTTGAAACTGAGATAAGTTTGACTTTTATGGTTGCAGGTGTGTCATAAACTAACACTGACATCATAGTTAGCTTTGTTAGAGGTGAAAGCCTTTGATAATCGTTCACCGTTTATCCATTTGGAGAAGAATTCTGCATCTTGACCTGATTTCGTCTCATTTTTCCCCCTTTTTAAATGTACTAACCAGACAGTGGGGTTGGTAAACCTTGTGTTTACCTGGAGTCTTCAACTCTTTCTGCCCTGAGCTTTTCTCCGTTAACTGTGTGTGTGTGAATAGAAACGGAGTGTTGGAGTAATGATGCCAGCGCATGCGTGAGGGTGTTGGGGTGGAGGAGGTGTCAGGGTGTCAGTTTTGGATTCTGCTGTGTATGATGTAATTCATCTCTTGAGGTTGACTGTGACCCGCACCATTACACACACACACACTCTTTCTCTGATGGGTAATGAGTGATATTTGGCTGTGACTTTTGACCAACATCACAACAACACTTGCGTCTGACAACGAGACACAAAACTGCACGCAGTTCCTGTCATCGCTGACATTCATCCATACATTATTATCTATTACTTGAGTACATTTCTGTACCTATTTTGTCAAAAGAAGTTAATACTAGTTAGCAAGAAGTATAAAGTTTGTGTCCCCTACAGTAAAGTGACCTGACGGCAGCATTCTAACACCTTACGTGATTCCTGTTAAACATGCAAATGATGCTGTGATGTGTAAACAGTGTAATGGTGTTATTCCTGTCGTAAAGTTGTCATGTCAGCTTACATGGCGTCGAGTCTCAGATTCGCACCGTTAGATGTTATGACTGGATCTTTTTAGCAGTAATGACACTTTGTCGTTTTGTGAAATGGAAAGCATCACGATGCTCACTGTAATTTCATTATTGATGGGTTTTCTCTTACGAGAAGTTTTGCATGTCTGACTTCTACCACTATATAATTCTATATAGTCATATATCTGAATTCTATTACGCCTTCACGTCGTGGCTGTAAAAGTTAGCGGTTAACGGAGCCGTTCAGCCAAAGCTCATTATCTCTTATTCACACTCTTTTATTTCTTTCTCTCTCTCTCTCTCTGTTTCAATTCTGATGTGTTTTATTGCCTTGATTGACTGTCAAAAAGCATTTTCAAGGACTTCAATAATAAAACCTGAACAGAGGACAGGAAGAATAAAACTAGATTTGCATTTTCTGCAGGAAATCTGTTGGAATAGTTTTAGGTAAGCTTAGGTTTTAAACTTTAAAGGTTTGTGCATGTCTTTCTCATAGCTCAACTGGTAAAGCATGGGACTATAAAGATAAAGATCCTTCATGATGCCATAGAAGAACCATATTTTGCTGTGTGTTCTATAAAGAACCGTTCTGTTCTCTTTAGTGGAAAATGTTTCTTTAGACTATAGAAAGAAATGACTCTATGGCTTTCTAGAACCTTTTGAAGCACCTTTAAATTTAAGAATGTAGCAAAATCAAGGTGATTGATACGAATCCATAGAATGCAAGAAGTGATCAAAGGTAAAACTTGAATACATTGTAAGTGTCACTGTATGTTTTGCAAATTCATTAATGTAAATAGAAACAGAAACTTTTCCATCATTATGAAATGCAGAATGCATGCACTAGAATCAATACACATCCTCTGTGTACTGTAAAGTACAGTAAGTGCTGAATCAGCTTCTGATTTGTTAGAGGAATATTAATACAGTGAAAATAAATAAAGGTGAAATGTACAAGTCCACTACTCTCTGCTGTGGTTTTTATTGCGAGTGGGTTCCAGCTTTGAGACAGGCTGATCTTTGGTGTGAGATCAGGCATTTGGCTAAGCGGTACTGTATATCCCAATAAAAGCAGGAATGGGCTCCGAGTGCGTCTACGAAAGCTGCGAGTGGGCCGAGAGCGAGACAGACCGTACAAAAGCCCGTACTGCCAAGACATTTTATAACACGCTAAAGTCTGACTAGCACTTGTCGTTAATATATAGCGGCTGTAAATTCCCCATTTAATGTTTTGCTGGCGTCTGGTTTTATTGGTTGTCCTGATGACAGACATAGATTTTCTTTCTACTCCTTTGGTTTTTTGTTTCTGGATGATACTGAACCCTTTATCAGTGTTGGTTTCATCCAGTTCAGCCCTCCTTCTTCCTTCATGTTTGTCTGAAATGAGTGATTGTCTTTCTATATTAAATTCCTGCTTCTCTTGCTCTTGCATGTTTATGTCTCTCTGGTGTCCAAGCTCACGGTTTGGGATGTTCTTATGCTAAATAATGATTATACTGTGACTGAACCGGTTCAGTTAACTCGTAAATCAGCATTTGTGGGATTTCACGTGTTATTTTTGTTTTTTATTTCATCATAGCGTTACAGTAAATCTAGCCAGGCACAAATTGTACTGTTACAATCATATTCCCTTTTGTATAGTGATGTTTTTAAAGAATCTTCAGGGTCCAGTACAAGTAATGTGTAATTTGACAACTTAATGACACGTGTTTTTTGAAGGATTTAAAAATATTATTAATTGCCTTACTGTAAATTTGATTGATTTTACAAAATGTCTTGGGTCTGATGTATGTAAAAAGTGTTTTCTTCCTTGTAGGCAAGTGTTACCCACTTATGACAGTCTAGACGAGCCGTCAGTGAAGAGAATGAGCACAATATTCAAGTCTTCACTTCATGTGGTCACCACCTTCTACATCACAGTGAGTTTCACAATCACTTGATTCAGTTTAATTGAATGTAATCTCAGTGTGCATCACGTGACCAGTGCTTGATTCTGATTGGTCAATAGCTGTGTTTTATTCATGAGGCAGGGATGATGGTTTTCACCCCTCAAGCATCTGCCCTTCCCGTCTTGTGTGTCTCATAATGTCCTAGCAAACTTTTTCAAAACCCACGTGTGCCAACGCGCTCCATCAACATCAAATGCCACATCTTTTTTTAATTCCTTCATAAATATTTTCAGGGCCGCTTTGGCTTCAAGACGCCGTCAGAATGTTCCCGGTCCCTTTTCTCCTCTATGAACGCTACAGTATAAACGTTACCTTGAGAGATAATCTTTTTTCCAGCATTCTTTGTATTCCACTTTTATATTTCATAGTTTTCTCATTGAACAAAAGCTGAATTGATTCAGGGGAGGGTTTGTGGAGTAGAATAGAGAGGGTTTTGTGGTGAGCTCAAGGACTTCTGCCTGGTGTTTCTACTGAAGAAAACCTTTTCCTCTGTGGATAGATCAAGGCTAAAGAGGTCGGAGAAGGAAGGCTCGGCTTTGTTTCTCTTCAGATTGAGCCTTCGGGGGGCTGATCGGCTTTAAAACCTTTGAAAAACTGTGTTGCTGTTCTTTATTTTTTAAAACAATATCATTGTGCCGTCAGGGGGGATGTGAGGTCATCAAAGAGACAAGGAAGGAGACGTGGATTTCTGTTGGGACAACAGTTTATAGTTCCATAAGATGGATTAGTGCCCATCGGTTCAAGTGCCTCTGTATGAAATGTTTTGGGTGGCACACCAAATCCAAACAAATAAAATATTTCTTACTAATATACAGCTGTAATCACGATTACAAGGCTGGTGGGGATAATAATTTCAACCAATAAGATTATAACAAAAAAACGTGTTACATTACAGGAATACAGAAGTATTTCACTATATACATGACTTTATCCTGTACTCCTCCAGGTGGGCTTCTTTGGTTACGTGAGTTTCACTGAAAACATTGCTGGAAATGTCCTGATGAACTTTCCATCCAACCTGGTGACAGAGATAATCCGTGTGGGCTTCATGATGTCTGTGGCCTTCGGTTTCCCCATGATGATCTTACCCTGCAGACAGGCCATCAACACCATGCTGTTCGAGCAGCAGGTAACGCTCTTGTGAATTAATTTACGTAAGATAGTTTTTGTAGTTTTACTTTGTCTAAAGCTTGACTTTGGCATTATACACCTACTGAGGAGTTTGAGAAGCGACACCTTAGTGTATTTTACTTGTGAAAACCTAAAAAAACCTCTTGATTTGGGTTGATTGGCATTGAGGAATTTCAAATATCGCTCTGTTGTGGGACTTCATGGATCTGGGTGGCTATTAACCACCAATTTCCCCTTTGACCCCACTGACTCCGCCCACAATATGTATCCCCTTACTTTTAATATGCTGGAATTCTCTCATTGAAAACCGACAGCTGGATATTGTCAAACTGTGGTGTCTCCACCTTCCTGATGCACATGAACTGCACCAGCTTGACAAGGATCTAACTACATTTTATAGACTCATTGAATTTATCAGATTTACACAAAACTGATGTCAGACCTTAAATGTGGCCCTCGTCAGATCATCCGACATCTCCACCACTGATCCAGCCTCTGATGACCACATCCGAGTGATGTTCTGCTGCTAGAATTAGGGGGAAATAAAAGAGTCTTTCTTTAAATCTGGCATTTTGACAACAGAAGTGGGTTTATGAACCCTGCAGGCCAAACCCAATATACTTGCATGCATTTCACCTGTTTAACCCCAACAGAGGCCTGGGGAACTGTGCGTGTGTCTGGAATCCTGGAGCAGGTCCCGTAATCTGAAAGGTTTGTGATGGATGTTGTTAAATGTGTTTCTGTCTTGACTTCTCTTCAGCAGAAAGATGGCACCTTCGCCGCAGGAGGCTACATGCCACCCCTCCGCTTCAAGAGCATCACTCTCTGCATCGTCTTTGGCACCATGATGATCGGCATCCTCATCCCTAATGGTAAGATGGTTCACAAAACAACAAAATTCAGTCCTTCCTGTTTAAAGTGGTAGAAACACTTTTATTATTTCCTCACCCTCATGTCATGTCAAACCTGCATGACTTTCTTGCTTCAGCAGAAAGAAGAGACAAAGAGAAGAGATTTTACAAAACGCTGGTTATCGGCACACATTCACTTTCATAGTATGAACACAAGGTTCAGTGGAAGTCAATGGGTGCCAGTAACCAGCGTTTATCAAAATATCTTCTTTTGTCTTCCACAAAAGAAAGAATCACATACAGGGTTTAAATTGTGACATAATTTTTATTTTTGGGTGAACTATCCCTTTAAGAGTGCAAAAAAACAACACTACATTTATTTAGGGTATAACACTCCAGTGATGTCACAGCCCACTCCATCCCTTTTAAAATATCTCCCATGAATCTCTCCATCACTCCTCACAGTACCGTCTATTCATTACTAGCAGAGCAGGATGATAAAGATGTGTGTTTTAGGCGATGCTGGGGTGGGCCATGTTTTATTCATTCTTCATGGAGATCAGTTGTCGTTGGCGCCGGCTCCGCTTGGCTCAGCGGGCCCAATTAAACTAATAGAGAGGAGAAGGTGAGACTCGTTGAGACGATTGAATGGAGGAAGGCATAGCTCTGTCCTCCACGACTGGCCGCTAGTTTCCTCGAGGCCACAAATCCAACCGTAGGGAAGAAGACACTGCGGGGCATAAATTTGAGTACAACAATATGGCCGCTCTCAGAATGAAAAACACCTCCTGGGCCCGGTGCCCGGCCACGCTACACAAGGGCAGAGAAGATGGTAGGAGGTAGATAGACAGATGAGGGTGGAGCGTGTGATGGAGAGGTCTGTGGAGGAAGACTGAAGGAGGATGGATGTGCTGATTGACGATATGAGATTGTGGAGGTTTTCTTTCCGCTTTAAAGAAACGCTTCATGCTGGGTCTGAATATATTGCTGGGTGAGATGGATTTGTGTTGTTGCTATTGTATTAAAGACAACTAAATAAGTAAAGTTGTGATTTTAAACGTCGTTAAGCACAATGTAAAATGACTTGAGCCATTCAGTTCACCTTAATGAGTTATTAATATAAACTTACAGAAACTCTTTAATGTCTTATTGTATTGTGTGTTTGGGTCTACACAACAGCATGTAATGTTTTATAATCATGCTTTAAAACACGAGTGTTCTTAGACCAGATGTCTTACAGGTCATTAAAAAACAGTCTATGTATCTGTGCCCCTTTGCAACCTAAAAGCAACGTCCTATTAACTAACACAACATTATATCATCATAGAGGAAGTTTTTTATGATCAAGAAAATGTCAGTGTTCACAAACTATATGAAAGGTGTGTATGTTTGTGTGTGCCGTAGTGGAGACCATTCTGGGTCTGACCGGAGCCACCATGGGCAGTTTGATCTGCTTCATCTGTCCAGCTCTCATCTACAAGAAGATCATGAAGAATGCCTGGACTGCACAGGTGCGACACACGTCATATATGTCCATGATAGATATAACTGCCGGTTCTCTGTACATGATAAAATCACCCAATGAATGATTACAGTGACCAATAGATGCAGGAGGATTTAAGAGCCTTTTAAAGGAGTAACAAAACATTATTGCTTCATATAATAGTAGAAATAAAAGTCTGTTATTGTTTACCTAGTAAAAATTGATCGCCTTTTCTTGTGTTTTACCAAACACAAATTAATGCCAAAGAAAAGATTTTGTTATATTTCTTTGTGATAGCTGATCATAAAATGGTCTAAAGTGATTGCCTTTGCTATGAGGTGTGAGAGAAAGAGAGAAAGAGAGAAAGAGAGGCATCTGCTCCCGTCTCTCTATAATGGAGTTTGTCATTAGTTTTGATATCCCACGAGTGCATTGACTCCCTGTGTAGAGTCATTCTCATAACGTGTGTGATGTGCCTCAGGGCTCCGTCTCCTGACCAAATTACACATGCTTTTGCTCTTTGACAATAGAGTGAATTTACATTTATTCATTTTCCAGACGCTTTCATCTGAAGCAGCCTATACATTTTATCAGTGCACATTTTTCAACCCGCTAAAGCCGTGCTCTGATCACCTCTCAGCCTTACGTGATATGGAACCACAAAGCCGTTGTATCATGTGGTTTGTAAGCAGCCGGCTCAGATGAACTTTGATGTTCACTGTTCTCTCGTGCCAGCCGTGCCCATGCCACGCTTTCGTTCCCGAGAGCCGGTGATGCCAGCGATGGCCAGGGTCACTTCCCAAACACTCAAGTCTGCCCAGTGGGGTGTTTGTTCTTGATATTGGGGCTCGGTCCGTTCCAAAAGAGATTTTTGTCATAATGAGTGCAGCAGATGTTTGTGTTGGCATGAGCCTGTTGTGTCGCTCGCCCGATGCTTCCAGTTTCACCACTGACACAGATCACCGGGAGGGGTCTACTTTAATAGATTTCATCAGCGTTTTGGGCACGTTAATGACTGAAGGGTCATCGTTGTAGAGCGAATGCCAGATTTGTGTATTGAATTTTAGGGCACTAAAATTAAATTGGCTGTATTGTCTATTGGAATTTAAATCGTTTTAGGGTCAATGACAAATGAGGATGAACATTAATGTGAAGGAGAAAAGGTTTTTGTTCTCCACCATGTTTGTTTACCACCATGTATACTTACTGTATGTTATTCACTTATTATAAATATTTATTATTAAAATATCATATCAAATATATTTAAAACATTGTTTAGTTTATATGGTTCAATTATCATCACATTATTGTCAATTGTACTGAAAAATTGTACATTACTAAACAATACTTTTGTTTTATTTTCTCTCTGTTTCAGCTGGTTCTGTGGGTCGGTCTGGGCATCCTGCTCATCAGTACCTTCACTACACTGTCCATTTCCTCCAGTGAGCCGCAGAAGTTCAAACCTCCTCCGGTCAGTCCACCCAAAGAGCAGGACAAACCTCCCATCCTCCTGCCTCCTGAACTGCCCAAAGTGCTTGGTATGTCAACCGCTTCACATGTATGAGTTATCAGACACAAAACTGACTGAACGTTAGAAAGAGAAAGAGAGAGAATAAGTAGAGGAAAGGATAGTGAGGGAACAAAAATAAATTCGCTCCAGTCATGGTCCTCTCCTCTTTGAATCGGTGACCCGAATGTTGCCCTTCAAACCCGAGCGCTCCGCGTCCCAGAGCGGCAGTGAGACGGCCGGAGACGTTTCCAGTTTACGGCTGCAGTCGGGACAGGGAAACGGGAGGGCGTCCAAATCTGGAAAGATGGCAACAAATCTACTTTAGACCAATATAAAGAACAGAGGATCATTTAAAAGCACAGGGACATCCCAACAACATCATCCACCATTACCTCTCCTGTTCTCTGCTACCACTCCTCCTGTCTCTCGCTCCCTCCCTCCCGTCAAATGACACTGGTATTTATCACCAGGCGGACACCCACTTCCACACCTGTTTCCTGTTTATGGTGTGTGGGTGAGGGCAGCTGCGTGAAAATGGGGCCGAGTGAGTGAGTGAGCGAGCGAGAGGAACTTGGGGCCCGCGGGCATGTCGAGGTGTTTGTTTGCAGCTGTAAGAGAGGACACGTGTGTGTGTGTGTGTGTGTGTGTGTGTACTGTACGTACTGTACCTACTGTACGGCAGGAGTTTAATGTGTCAGGGTAATTCTAGCATTATGGACGTAACTGAGGGTCAGTATATGCACGAGTATTTAAAAAATTGGAAATAGATGTGAAAAAAACAATACATGTTTTTTAGAGGCAATATACTTTATACACAATAATACACAACAAATGGAGAAACTTCAAAAAACAAAATGGTAATTGAAAATTCTGCATTTGAGGAATATGAACCGTTATGAATGTGATAATTCTGAAAACAGCACTTTATCTATGAAAAATCATGATTTACAAATAAAACAATGTTTTAGGCAAATAAAACATTTTAGGCTTGTTGTTGTGAAAGTGCTCTTCATCTGGAAGGCTCGTGACCCCTGGGGTGTCTTGGGGTGTACTGCAGGGGGTCTGCCAATTACTGTTTGAAGTTTTGAAGCCAGACTTAAAACACAACACTCATAACAGGTGCTGCTCCATCTCTGTATTCACTGAAGGGCCCTCGGCCTGAAAAAGATTAAAGGCTCTCTCTCTCTCTCTCTCTCTCTCTCTCTCTCTCTCTCTCTCTCTCTCTCTCTCTCTCTCTCTCTCTCTCTCTCTCTCTCTCTCTCTCTGTCTCTCTCTCTGTCTCTCTGTCTCTCTCTATATATATATCTCTCTCTCTTGTCTCTCTCTCTATATATATATATATGTATATCTATATATCTCTCTCATATCTATATATATATATATATATCTGTCTCTATATATATATATATATCTCCTATATTTTATATATATTTATGGGTATGTATATATATATATATATGCTGTCTCACAGTAGATTATCTTATATATATATATATATATATATATATATATATAACATTTACATTTATATATTTAGGCATTTATGCTGATATATGCTTTTATCCAATATATGTATATATATATTACTTACAAGTATTAGGAGACAAGACATAGACATAGAAGTATGGTACAGGCTCAGGTTAAAGTAACATGTGGACATTGTAAATATTCAAAAGCTGTTTTGCACAGGACGAATGGCAAGGTTATATGGAAAGCGACGGGCATTCATGTCATACCTCTATAGGTCTAAACGCTGTGGTCTTACATGCTCTGCTGCCCCCTACTGGTGTTTGTGTGACCTACGGCCATCTTTATTATTTCTGGACATTGTGATTTCTGTTTTGCTTTTAATAGGAGAGACCAAGGTGGAACCTGATCCAGGAGAGAAACCCGACATTCTTAAGCCCCCGATAGAGGTCGAAGAAATGAAAGAGAAGGTACCAGCCGAGCCTCCTCAAATTAAAGTTCCTGTGAAAGAAGATGAGCAAAAGATTAAGAAGGAAGAGGCTCAGCTGGATCGTCCTGAAGCAGGTAACACATGAACTATCCAAACCCAAAAGTCCTGTCATTATCTAGTCCATGAGGACGTATTACAACTGGTAAGAAGTTACAGAGATCCCCTTCGCCCTTACAGGAGTTGCTGTCCCAGATGGTGCAGCCCACCGTCACGAGCCGCCCATCCCACACGATAGAGTTCAGATAGATGAGATCAAAAATCAGGAGGAGCTGGAGGAAGAAAAGAAACCTGTTATTGAGGAAGAGGTAAAGAAACCGCTTTCCAGAGAGGAAGAGGAAGAAGTTCTGGCTGAACAGGGGGCGGGGCAAGAATCTGTTAAAGAGGAGGAGCCAAAAAAACAAGATATAGAGGACCAGCGTGCAGGTAATGAGATTTTGGAAAAGCCTGAAAAGCGGAGGATCAAAAGAAGGTTGAGCCGGTGTTGATGGTCCATAAAGAACCAGAGAACCTGCCTGTGGTTAAAGAACAGAAAGATGAGAAAGAAGCTGTTGTAGAAAAGAAACCAGAGGAACCTGAACCTCAGGCTGAGAAACGTGAGTCTCTAGATCCTTAAAGTTTTCAGCACAGATTAGCTTTTGTTCATTTATTGACTGTGAAAATCCTCTGCCTTTAGTTCCTGCAGCGAAAGAACAGGTTTCTGTTCAAGAGCAAAAAGATGCAAAGCTTCCAGATGTAAAAGATGGAGGAGCGGTGAAGGATGGAGATGGAGATAAGATGGAAGGTGAGGGCTTGATCCATCATAGAACTGGTGAAACGGCTACAGTGTTCTGGTTTGTCAAGTGTCAGACAGTTTCAAGGTGCAATCTTCACCTCTTTTTGCCTTTTTCTGTATCCATTCTTCTTTTGTGGATGGAGGTATTACTGTATGTCCTGCATCATGTGCAGGTGTCATTACATCAGTGAAGGTCAGACTGTAGTTTTTACAATATGACATGATGCCAGCTGACAACATTTTAAACAAACTGAACAGATGACTGTCATTTCTCTAACTTTTGCAAAACTTTTTTCTCTTGGCTTGGTATTTCATTTACTCTTTCTCTGTCTTACGCTCTTTTTCTTTTGATGTCTTATCTTCCTCCGCCCTTCTGTTGTGCTGTGGACTCCTGCAGTGATTAAAAAGATTGTTGCAGGTATGAGATGGTCTGTCTTAAGTCTGCTGTCCTCTGTCATCTGTTGTCTTTAACCTTTAACCTTTAACCTTAGATGATAGCTGTGAACAACCAGTACAGTGTAACCCATGTCATGTAGTGTCCATCACTGATCTAGTTTATAGATGTTTGTGTGTGAACTAGTCAAAAAAGGTTTCTGTTTGCTATTGTAATGGAAGAATGGCTCATTTAACATGCCCTTAAAGAACTTTAAAAGGTGCACTTTATACTTTTCCCTTTATTAACAATTAAAGTACACAAATAAAAAAATACTAAGTGCACTTTTAATATTACCTTTTTAAATGATTTGCAATGATGTGCTTGTTTTATGTAAGCAGTCATAATTTTGCCATGGACAGTTAATTTGATCAATCTCTCATAAGCAGTCGCTCATTCTCATTTTGGATCAAATTTGAAGTATACTACAAATATAGACATGTATTGTACATAATTACATCATGTTTTTTCCTTCTCTCTGGCTGGTTCACAGAGGGTCAGCTGGACCATGCCGTGCTTCTGCAGGTTATTAAGGCGCAGCAAGAACAGCAGAAGAGACTTCTGGACCAGCAGGAGAAACTCCTAGCTGTGATTGAAGAGCAACACAAGGAGATCCACCAAATCAAAGAGGGAGAAGAAGAACCAAAGGCAGCGGAACAGCAGAAAAGACACGTGGATCATGAACATGTGGTTGAGGAGCACAATGAGGTCCAGGAAATTGAAGCAAAAGCAGCAGCAGGTAAATCGAGCATCATCAGTGTTTGCATTGCTTACGAATTGTTGCATGAAGTTGCATCATATCTTGTGTGCAGATGAGGTGGAGAACGTTGTGGCAAAGTCCAAACCTGGTGTCATCACTTCAGACCAAATGCAGCAGGCACAGGGAGAGGCTGTAGAATCTGTGGCGAAAGAACCCGCAGACGGGCTTCCCAACAACGCCATCGAGTCAGTGCAGGAGGGAAACGTTGTACTTCCTAAACAGGAGAAACTTCCACCAAATAACGACGCGGGACGCAACGAAGATGCTCCTGTGGACCACGAGCTTGGTGCTCGAGGTGTCCCGCTACGCCAACGTGAGCCCGACCCTCCCAGAGTCAATCCTGATGCTATAGCCGAAGAGGAAGAGAGGGTGAAACAAAAGTTAGCCCAGCTTGAAGCTGAGAAGGAGAGGATAGAAAAAGAAAGACTGGAGAAGGAGAGAATCGAGAAGGAGGTGCAGGCCCGCGTGGAGAAAGAACGTAAAGAGAGGGAGAGACGGGAGCAGCTGGCACGCGAGCAGGAGCTGGAACATGTGCGGCAAGAAAAGGAACGGCTGGAGAGGGAAAGGTTTGAAGCAGAGAAGTTGAAAATGGAGAGAGAGAAGACCGAAAAGGAGATCGTAGAGCGGGCAGAAAAGGAGAAAAAAGTGCTCGAGCAGCAGGAACGGTTAGACCAGCTACAACAGGCCATCGATTCTAAAAAAGCGGAAGAGAAGAACGAAGCACCTAAAGAGGGACACCCACCTGAGCCGAAGAAAAAGGGAGGCAGGGACTTGAAGGAGAACATAGTCCCACAGGAGGAGGAGAAGAGGAGCAGAGAGGATGGAGGGAATGATCTCAGGAGGAGACGCAGAGACGTGGACAGTCGTCTGGATTCTCTGCTGGACTTTGGAGATCTTCATGGTGTCCTGGAGAGACAGCTGCTGGTCGGGGTTCAGGTGCACACGCGCCAACTTAAACAGACGTTTCAGAGTCAAGAGAACGACGACTAGAACTCCAGATTGTTCCAGAATGAACAATAAGGACCTTTTACAGTACGTTTCAAATGGAAGTAAGAAGTTACTGTGAGAACATGATACATTTCATTCTCATTTTAAACTGGATACCAGTTGAGACACAACATCTATTCATAAGGGCTCATGATTTTGAACTGATCCTTCAGATTTGATCCATAGGAAATACTGAATCCTTGTGGGCTTCACTTATTGTATTGTGTGATTTTGCATAATTCGGTGCAATAAAGTGAATGTCTGGTTTAATTACCTGAGCGGCATCACGGTAAAAACTAAATAATAAATTAAAAACAGGCCTTGATGGGCACAAGGGGCATTTTTGCTGATGTGTTTTGGAACTTTGCATATTAGAACAGAAAGCTCAGGTGCCCCTCTAG
The DNA here is from genome assembly GCA_019155185.1 of Beaufortia kweichowensis. Taxonomy (NCBI): domain Eukaryota; kingdom Metazoa; phylum Chordata; class Actinopteri; order Cypriniformes; family Gastromyzontidae; genus Beaufortia; species Beaufortia kweichowensis. The sequence goes on along the minus strand of CM032808.1, from coordinate 16,296,747 downwards.
TGGCTTATATTGGTAACTGCAGAACTGGTAACGAGGAATAATCTAGGGAGTTTGGTCACTTCTTTACTCAAATTGTTGTCATATTGATTCCCACGAGATACAGAACTGTTTTGTATAGTGAACATGGGGTGAATATGTTACCTAGACTAACATGAGGTTCTGTCTGGTTTGGTAGTACAGTACAGTAATGTAAGACGTCATGATCTTCTTAATCAACATTAAGACATAATGTGTGCTTTTCAAGTGTACTTTTGCTCTTAAGTATTTAAGAGACTTTGGAAACTAGAATTTAAAAAGTTTTTATGAATGGTGTTTGTGAGAAAAGGCTTTAAATATGTCATATTTTCTATAAACTTATATTACATATTAGATCGTATTTCTTATTCATCCAAAGCTTTTAATGCATTTTTTCCAAGACAGTCTAATTTGTGCATGTCTGAAAGAGTGTTTTTGCTTCTAAGTGAATGCTTGTGCAGTTTCACATTTTTGCTTTGATTAAATGTCACAGAATTCCTAATGTTAAATGATTTATCCTGTTATGCTAGCTGCTTAAAATGCTCTTGTGCATAATGGTTTGTGTGTGTAGAAAGTGGTCCAATTGGTGGTATTTTCAGAAGAAATTAGAAATTCTATTTTGTAAGTTCATGGTCATATTCATTATTGTGTGCAGGATTCAGGGATGAGCTTCTACATTGTTCTGCTGTTCTACATTCCCATCAGGTGTCTTGTGAATATTTCCCATCAGGTGTCTTGTGAATATTTCCCATCAGGTGTCTTGTGAATATTTCCCATCAGGTGTCTTGTGAATATTTCCCATCAGGTGTCTTGTGAATATTTCCCATCAGGTGTCTCGTGGTTTATGCTGCAGTATGTGAGGCCTGTTACACCCACACTGTGTGTGGAAATGTCTTTCTTCCCAAACTGTTCATCTTCTATATCTTTAAGAGTTTGGGATCTTTACTTTAGTGTTTCAAAAAGAAAAATGTTTGGTAGGAAGTCAAAAGATGTCCATACCACCTTATTAATGGTTGGTGTGATTTTTATACTTGCTGAAAAGTTACCAGAGATAAAGGAAAAATGTCAGTGTAACTCATTTGAGAACAGTTTGGCCTAAACGTGACTATTTTTGTCAATAAAAATCTTTTAGTTGAATCTGTAATTGGGTTAAATGAATAAAGTTATTTATATGAAACATGAATAATTCATTGAGTTGTAACTAGTGCTTGCAGTGGAAATCTACTTAACAAATAACATATTCATTTTTACCATCACGGGAAAATGTCTTTTTTGTAAATGCTGGTGAGATCATAAACATGGCATGTTATGTGATAAAAACATATTTTTAATAAATAATTTTATATTTAGTTTAGTATGTAAAGTTGCAACAAACACCTTGACATGTTACGTCACCCATTTAATAAAAGGGACTATGTGGCAATTTAATGCCCAATGTGGGCAGAGACTGATTGTCTGCATCAAGGCGTTTCGATGTCAGCATAGCAAGACAAAAGCCCTTCTAAACCTTTAGGTTTTATAGCCAATTTGGACCAAACACAACCATTTCCACAAGACCATTCTTTTTCAATTAACACCCTGTAGTGCTCAGAAAACGTGCGAATGAAACCCATATGAAAGACGGCCACTAACACCGATCGTGACTAAGCTAAAGCATAACCTGTAGCATGTGTTTTCCTATCGATATTCAAGGCGCGGCTTTGCTAGCAACACTTTTATTTATATACCAGAGCTGTTCACCCTTCTAATTGGCCGGTTGAATTGTTTGTTGATCCCGTGTCATTAGTGGCTGCCTTTATAGCCCCTTCTATCAATTAACATCTGGTTAATGAGGGTGCAGGAAGGGTGTATTTAACAGAGGCACAACTTTATGTTCCATACGGGATGAATAAGATCCCATAATCTTTTGTGGTGCCAGTGACATGCACCCCATGGATACACATTAATCAGGTGCTCTTTCATGTTTCACCTCACTTTTGTCTGATTGGAAACAAAACCCCTAAAACCGCCATCCTTTAAATTTGAAGCCTGACTCGATGCTGATCTGCAATCAGTGGAAAATGGCATGATAATGACCACCCATCATGTGACACCTCATATCTTATAACTCATTCTGACTCTCCCTCATCAATTAAAGACTCCAAACAACATGGGATGTCTGGTTATCATTAGTCTGGCTCTTTAATCCCATTCTGATATACTGAGATGTAAAAACAGCTTTATAATGATCCAGATGGTGATATTACCCAGTTGTATTATTATCCTTAAACAAAGAATACTTTTCCACTTTGTAAAAAGTCATATTTATTATGTTTTGTGTGGAATACAGTCATGCATTACAAACACAAAAATATATCAAACACATATATTTACACAGAAGAAAATGAAAAACATGTTGGAAAAAGTGCATTATATTTATGACTGGACATTTTTATCTAGGCTATAATTATCCCAAGCATTGTCACATAATATATTTATGCAAGATGTTCTTCACTTCGTTGCCTTTTTCATCTACAAACAAAACAAAATTAGTTGGGCAAGATCAACAAAACAGTAAAATAATTTTACAAACAATAAATAATAAGCAGTGCATTTTGTAAGTGTTGGTAACTAGATGAACAGACTCACAGCAGATTGAAAGCAGGTCTTTAATGCCTCAAATTCTTTAGCACACATGTTTTTGGTCAGCTCCTGTTTGCTCGTGGTTGTGGAGGCCACACATTTACCATATGCAGCTGCCTAATAATACGAAATTATTTGTGAATAACATTACAAATATAATGCATCATATACCTTATAAACACAATATTTTAGATAGGTCTAAAATATTATTGTAGAATATATCATGATCAGTAAAATGAAGAATAGTGATGAATGAATGTACCTCTGTTGAGCACTGAGCAAACACCTCCGGGAAAAGTCTCATTCTCGCTCTACTGCGAGTCCAAACATTTGAACCAGACATAGTTTTACAACGACAGTATTTTTATATATATCACCTAATAATAATCCAGCCAGTATAATTACTGTTAACACTTTAAATTGTGCAGGTTCATAGTGATTTACAGAAGTACATTATATGTTCAACATGGGGAGCGCCATGCTGCTGACCTCTGAGACAACACGAGTAAACCCGCCCATTTACAAGAGACCGGCCAATCGGTGCGTTCATCGATGCAGCAACCCCCACCGTTCCGTTCTCTGATTGGTTATATTCACTTCCTGTGTGAGGCGAAGGACCAATAAAAACAAGGAACAAAGACATTTTCATGAAAACCAAGAACCTCCACTCAGAATAACTTCTGCCTTTAGTCACGTGCTGCTTAGAACAGCGTCATATTGCCTAAAACAATCGCGTTTTGCTTTAATATTATGAAATTTATTCTATTTTAATACTTAGTAATTATTAATAGCGTTTTGGAATTTGATTAAAGAATCCATTTAGCGTATATTATGATCTATAGGTAATAAACTCAATTAAACTCGCATAGATCGAGCCAGAGTGGGTGCACTATACAGTAGTTCGTGTAGATATTCTCAGTCTTCCGCCCTGTGAGAAATGAAACACAGAGCAGCAAATAAACATATAACTTCACATTATGGCGACATTACTGGAACGACTCGTTTTTCTACAAAAAGTACGTATATAAATAAAAGTCAAGTAGGAAAAAATAATGTCAGCTGGGCTGTCTTTGATGTTTTAGCTGGAGCTAGCGCTGCTGAAATACATGCTGTTTATCTCGGTGTGGGATTCTTAAATTGACAGAAAAAGTCTTAACAATGTATGTTAATAATAATGATCTAATAATTAATATGGTTTAATATGGGTTTCGGGTATGTGTCATGGAAATACAACAGAGATAGAAGTGCCTTTGAGTTTGTAAATATCATTGTTCATCTTTCAGTATTACAGTGTATGACGTTTCCATCTTACACCAGCACAGTACGTCATGTAATGTGTGTGATAAGGGTTAAGTGTGGTATAATTGGACAGGTATTGGACAGGTATTGGACAGGTATTGTCTCTTTCTCAGGTGCCCACACTCATGAGAGCAACAGCAGATGACGAAACGCCATGTCCAGGTTATCTCTTCGAAGAAATCAGCAGTATCCTTTCACAAAGTGCTCAGCACAATCTAATATAGGATATAATAGAAATAATGAACCTTCTGGGCAATTCCTATTTACAAAAAAAAACATTATTTAAATGTAAACAAATGCTTTAAAAATGCTTTTTTGCATGAGTGTTTAAACCAGCAAATATTCACATCTAAGCTATCAGTATGATAAAAGCATGATAAGGTTCACATTTCTGTCATGTGGACCTAATGCAATCCGTTCTGTCACATCCCTCACCTCCTTTAAGAAACAGATAAAAACACCAACACCTGACATCATAATACAAAAAAAGGTGCAGGTACTTTATCTAGCACTGCGAAACATTGTAAACCGCCTTTGATGTGTCACTTCATTGTCTCCTAATATTTATAAGTCGCTTTGGATAAAAGCGTCAGCTAAATGTAAATGTGAACCTTGACTCTCATGAAACTCAAGAAATCTCCCATGAGTCTTTGGGCTGCTGTCAGTGTCTTTTGGAGTATCTTTTGGAGAGACTTCAGATGGACTCCTGCCACATCAAACTCAAGGTTCAGTGCTATAGATCAGATCGGAGGTTTGAATCTTGCATGGCCTGGAAGATTTAACATTGTATGTATTTGCTTTGTCTAAGGTCCTGAAGATTCTCTTACATTCATGTAGTCACGGACCTCCTCACTTCCTCACAGAGTTACGGAGGAACGCTACATTTATACAGGAAGTAATTGGTAAGACGGTATCAAAAATGACATTTACACCACATTTATACATTTGGCAGATGTTTTTATCCAGTTTGGAGTGCATTTAAGGTAACAACTTGAGAATAAACCAATCATTTTCATATGTTTACAACTTATTATGTTTGTTTTAGTGTACAGTGGCCCTCCAGACCCCGTCCACGGGAACGCCCCCTTTCAGAAAGTCAGAAGCTCTGCTCAGGTAAACTCTCTTCAGTCCTATAGGATTTTCTTCTAATTAAAATCTTTGTTTAATATAGATATAATGTAAGAAATATAGCAAGCTTTTTTATTATTGTCCATGTTTCTGACTGTGTACTGATGTATCTGTATTTGTGTCAGTAGGAGTTGGCCAGTCTGCTCTTTAATGAGACCATGTCTCCAGATTCTACAGTTGCTCAATGCAAAACAATGACAACATCCATGGGTAAGTGACCCAACTTATACCTTTAAATGGCTGTATTTCTAAACAGAAAGCATTAATATTTTGATACCTTATGTACTTAAAAAACTCAGTCTGCTGTTCTAAACCCTCCTGGGAGAAATGCATTTATCATATGCTGCATGTACAGAGACTGTATAGACTATGATGACAGTGTTACAGCAACATTTGACCTGTCAACACACAATAATCATTTTACATCAGTGGTGTTATTCTTCCACACCATTATTTTCTAGGAATGGGATCTGAGTCGCTTAGGTCTGGCATGCAGGGGTTTGGATACAGCCCAGGAAAGACAACATCCAGTAAGAACAGCCAATTTGTCCAGAGTAATGCAGACTTTTATCATTTTTTATCGGCAAGTCATGCTGATGCATTTCCTCCTCTCATGAAGATGGCGCGACTCTATTGGACAAGATTCAGAGAGCTGCGGAAGTTGTTGCCAGCGCTGTCCTTCCTCCAGCTGAGCATCCTGGAATTCGTCTTCATGACAACCACTACCACGCCGTGGTTGCTCCCTCCGCCGCCGTGGAGATGGCCGTGCCGGCGTGTGCCTACAACATCCAATCTCACGGCCACAGAGGTGAGCCGAGCAAAAGGTCCAGACAAATGCGCGTGTTAAACCTAAATCTAACAGCGCCGATAATGTCTCTCGGCTCGCAGCATCTCACAGATGTCCAGGGCAGGCTGGTGGAGGCTGGGAAGAAACAGATAGTGGCCACAGTTCCTCCCACGACTCCTCCCAGGACATGGCGCCAGTCAGCCAGACCTCATTGGACAGGAGCAGTAAGTCAGGTGGCTCAGAAAGCCACTCGGGGGCAAGTCGAGAGAGCGGTGACCTATCAGAGCGGTAAGAGTCAGGCTGCTTTTTATCTAAAGGAAGTTGGAGGTTAATGGAGGTTATTATTCTCTATGCTGATTGTCAGTTGGATTTAAATGACTAAAATGTTTACTATATTGCAGAATAAGATGCTGTAATACTAAGCTGATCTGATTCTTTTGATCATCATCTTGAGCCAGACCTGTCATGATATATTTGTGTAAATCAGTGTGGAGGCCATGCAGCTGGGGGACTGTGGTCAGGAGATGGCACTTATCAACGGATTGACCAGCGGTTTCAAAGTCTTCCTGTCTAGAGAGGAAAGCCAACACTTCATCAAAGAGTAAATGCTTCATTACTTTAAATGCTCAGAAGTGTCTGCTAAATGAATAAACAGAGAAAATAATTCACCTCCCGTCTATATTTGCTTTTAGGTGTTCCACTCTCAACTGTGAGGTGGTGGTTGAACTTCTTTCTCACAAACTTCAGGACCACACACAAACTGTCCAAATGGTAACATTAACTATATTTTAGGAAGTTCCCAGGGTAATTTGTCATCACTACATTTATAAAATACAATGTTTTCCTCTCTCCTGCAGAGGGCGATGTGTGCTCTGGCCTGCCTGATGTCATCAGACTTCCTCTCCCTAGAGCATATTCATAATATCACACAAAAACGTCTCCTACAACTTAGTGAAGGAACAGCCGGTGCTGTCGCCAACAAGGCAACCAAGGTACTGTTGAGTTAAACCATCATTTGAAATGAAGCAGATTCTTCAGTCACTAGTATTTACACGATTAGAAAAGCATTAAACTCTTAACATTTTATTTAGATGTAACATACATTTGTGTTTTTAGCAAATATATCTCTCACATAAAGTGCATTAATCTCAAGCAGCATTGTATGTTTGATTATATTTGTTGATTATTCAGTTTGGGAATGCATTGTGACCAACTGAGAATTGTTGTGCATTATGTATTATTTTGTGGTTATTGAGTGTAAAGTCGTTTGGCACGTGTGAGAATTATCATTATTTTTAAAGCTAATGCGGCCTTGTATTTAAAAACTGAATGCAATACTGCATTTATTATAAGCAATAAAAATGTTGTATCACTAGCTCCTAAGACAGTTTGAAGCCTTGCTCGGACGTGTCACGCATCCCGGGTGTGACCACGCTGGCCGTCAAACCTCCTCCTCCAGCTCTTTCGCCTTTCTTCCGAGACAACTAGAAGAAACAGCCGCCTCATCAGAGGAGCCGCCATCTACACGCAACACACGAGCGAACGTCACTGCGCCTGAGAACGAACAAGAGAAGAGTAACGGCTCTAAACTCCCAGAACCATCCAGACTGTCGCTCTTCACTGGGATGGAGCTGGTAAACCGAAGCAAACCTGTGTGTTTGGTTGAGCCTGTTCCCGTGGAGACGGATGTGCAGACGGGTGTGGAGGTCACGGCAGACACAGACTGTGCAGTTGAGAAAAGCTGTGAGAGAACTTTAGGGTCACCTGCGTCTAGCGAATCTGAGAAATCTGCCTTTTCCTTTCTCAATCTGTGATGCCAAGTTTTATTAAGACAGTTGTGTGCCGACGTGAGGGGAAATTCAACGAATGCAAGTTACCAGTAAGAGTATAATAACTGATGTTTACATGCACATGAAAATAATAAGTAATATAAGGATTTGTTATTATGTATGCATAAAATAACTGCATTAACTTAAATGCTAAAACCTAGTATTTTATTGGAAAATGATCTGTATGTACACAGATGTAAGGATGAGTTTACTCCATTCACTGTGCATCTGTGAAATCCTGCTAGTGCTACAGGCGACGGATTGATTGAGGTCTGATCATCTAAAACAATACTTGTAATTCTGCTCAGTTATGATTGAGAAACAACTCGACAAAATGAGAGTTTTTATTAGCTATTATTTATTGAAAAGCTTAAAGGGATAGTTCATCCAATGATTTACTTTCATGGTTTAATCACCGTCACGTCATTCCAAACCTGTATGACTTTCTTTCTGCAGAAGACAAAAGAAAATTCTCTGAATATTAGTAACTAAACAACATTGTATGAACAGAAAACCATTGAAATATTTGCTCCACAGAGTCATACAAGGAATGAGATTAGAGAGAGGAAATTATTAAAGTATTTTTATTTTAGGGTGAATTATTGGTTTAATATAAAACACAAATATATATTATTTCATTTTGGAGTGAATTTGGAGCCTTTAATATGCAAGAAAAAATGTATTATTTTATTGTCATTCTCTTTAGTTTCATTTGATGATTCAATTAGTGCAGGAATGACACAATTCACCTTTAACTTCAGCGTTCTCATAACCGTTGATATTCTCTGGCATTTGCACTACGATCTTTCTCTCTAAAAGCACTTATGTCTTCCAGTCTGTATTGTTCAAGAACAAACATTAACACCCAACAAAGTACAGTTTGATCCAAACGCATCTTGCTAAAACTAACCTAAATGAAAACATATGTATAAAACTTGTCTTGTGTGACGTTATAGTATTTAAATCTGATGAATGATACCAGACTTGAATCAGTACAAGCAGATTTTAATAAACAATCATCTTACCAGACACTCAGATATGTACATATATTAAAAAAGCTTTATTTTTATTTACATTAGAGCAACATTTCATAAAATAACAATGATTTGAAATATTGTATATATGCTAGCTATATATTATGTACAGTCCAACATAAAAAACATAATGTTGACCGCAGGGACGATTCTCATCATCAAAAGCTAAAAGACTTTAACACAGTGCCGGGGTTGAACAGTATTGTTTGCTCATGCACAATCTGTCCGCCTAAACTCAGGTTTCTATTCTGACATTTATGTCAAAACATTTTAATTTAGTAAGACACTTACATCATACTTGTTTGCAATAGCATTGTGAAATTATATATGCACAAACTGGGTTGTATAAATGTGAAAGTACGCTGTAGTTTTAAGCGCGGGTGTAGGCTAATCTTAGGTCATTTTTTATGGCGTGCCCATAGATGACGAGTCCTCAGATTACACAAACCAGCAAGTCCTTGTCCTGTATTAATGCGTCTACCAAGAAGTATTTGGACGTTTAAATATCATTACATTAGATAAAAAGACCATTCCTAATAATCCAAAGAATAATTCTGTATATCATTTTTTGGGTGTTCTTGGTTTGACATTTTATTAAATACAATGACATTTCAAATATTTTTAGTCACACTTAAACTTTGAAAATGGATTTCACTTTCAGATATGATTCAATTGTCAATTATTTGTAGCTTTTCTCTTAGACAAAGAACTTTGTCATAATCATCAACAGATGTCTAGTATGCAATCGTGAAATTCTGACAAAATAGTCCAAATGTTTGATATAGGTTTTCTTGAAGGTAAAAGTTTCTAAGGATCTGGCACAAAGTCTAAACCATATTTACAAAATCACCACTTCATGGCACACAGAGAATCCTCAAGACCTGAGTTTTGGATATGTAAGAAATCATTAAGCCCCGAGTACTTCATGGATGTCTAAATTCCAGCGAGAACAGGTATGATTACATAGCATTAGTAACTACTGATTCACACCCACATCAGGGCTTTAAATATAATCACATGGTTTACCTTCAATTGTTCGGCTCTTAAAGGTCTTAAGTAAAGATAATTATTCAATCGGCCAAAAAGTGCAGAAGCGGAAAACATGACTCGTCCTCTGAATAGCACCAGGTGTGATGGTCTTGTAGAATAAAGGGGACAAAACTAATTATAAGGAACTTGATGTTTTTCTTTTATATAATAGCACCTATGTGATGTTCATGGTCAACACATCAAGTAAAGCCCCACACGAACACTATGAACAAGAAGAAAGTGCTGCAAGAAAGAACACAAATGTATTCAGAGGGCTTCATTTTGTGCCAGGCCGTAAAGTGGCCACTAATGTCCCTCTCGCAGGTCCCCTGTACATTTTCCCACAGTCATTGCCCATCACGTCGGCCCTTGCTGACCACGAGTTTGCACGCTACTGAAGTGAGCTTCCCTCAGGATGCGATTGATGTGGTCATAAGAGACGTTGTTTTGGCTGGAGGAGATGGCCGGATCTTCTGTGTGGACGAGGCTAATGGGGCTGCAGGGAACTTGGGAAACATGGAGTCGTCTTTGGTCGCTGCTCTGAATGCTGGAGCTGCCTGCAGTCATCCGCTCTGGACTGCTAATCCCACTGCTGTCACTGCTGGAAGACTTTAGAGAAAAAGGGATTTTTGAGAGCAAGTAAAGAAATGATGGCTGATATCATTTTCAGTGTGATTACTTAAACTGGGGAAACTCTAACCCACCCAATAAAAAGAGCCAAACCTTTCTGCAGCAACCTGGAGATTTGGTTTTAGTTCTATCTGCGCTTAAACATGCAGTTGATATCAGGTTTAATTATTGATTAGGAATATGTTGTTTTATTGTGACCTTAGCCAGCCATTTCAAAGACATTTGTCTTCCTCCACCATATTTGGTCATACATGACTAAAATAGCTGCACTGCAAATATGGCCGCCAAGTATGGTCACTTTCCTTATAGGACCTTTCAAGTCAAACACTTTGAATTGTGGGATAGTATGCATACACACTATATACTTAAAAGTAAAAAGAAGAGTAGTATGGTATTTACTTTTTTTTAAGTGTCTCAGTTGTATTGGGCAACTTACCTCAGAGTCCCAGACATCACGGCCAACCTCAGGAAGAAAGGAAAAACCTCCGGACCTTTTTGCCTGGGGTATGAGCTGAGGCTCTTCCTCATCACAGCTGCGTCTGCGTTTCCTGTTGACAGAGATCATCATCATCATCATACACTGGATCTATTTAACATGCACTAAGCAATGCCAAGCCTGTTTAAGGTGGTTCAGGGTACTGCAGAAGCATTCAATGCCAACTACTGCAGGCCACTATGGGAAACGTGTGACTAAGCAAATGTCCACGGCAGGATTTTAGACTTAATGATAAAATATCACCAACACAAGAGCGGTCTTGAAATCCAGCACAGATTCATTTAACCAATATAGCAGGCAGAGGATCAAGAGGATCAGACTTCTGAAAGAACATCTAAAAATAACCACCAGACATCAAGTACCACAGCAGATCTGCATATGCAGGCGACAGTATTAGCCAATGCAACACAAACACGCTTGATCAATTTAAGGTCATGGAAGAGAGGAATGTTGTTACCTGTTTTCTGTCAACATTGTGTATCTGTGCATTTGACAGCCAAATAAGGGCAGATCTTCCCCTGCAGCAGTATGAAGGAATCTGCAGATTTCCTTCCTAATAATGAGAAACATTAGGTTTGCTGTAAAATCACAAATGAAACGTTTATATCAAGATTACATGTATATTGCAGGTGTACAACCATAATATCGCCCAATTCGTGCCTTTTTGTCAGATATTACAATACATCAGATATAAGTATCATAACAATACAGTCGTATGTCATTTGTGTGTAAGATCTGCATAGGAGTGACAAAGAACGGAAAGCACCTCATCACATCGTTTTCATATTAAGATATGACATCACTTAAAACCATTTGCACATTTATTGTTATGATCGATGCAAAACCGATGCTGTCATGCAAAATATAGCGCTAGTGTATTGAAACAGAGACACATGTAGCACTAATGCTATGCGTACCTGACTTTACTTCCTCATAGCGATCCACTGTTCTTACTACAAAATAATCGAAGCTCGTTCAGTTGAATGAAATTGTGTATGAACAGAGATGAATATCGACCTTTCTGTCTAATGACTGTCGCCTGCTGTCTGTTTGCTTTTCAATTCAGACATAATCTGAAGTTACAATCTGACTCGACACCGGATCGCTCGTTCGCGTTCACTCTTCCATCTGTTGCTGTCGTGATGACGCAACACGCATGTCCGTGACGCGGCACGCCAATGTCAAATTTAGATTTGAGAAAATAAATTTTGATGCTTTTTTAAACCTTTTGTATTTTTTGCTGAAGATCGACTTAATGTCCTTTCGGTGTAATTCCCTCTGGATATTATTGTTGTGTTTTCTTTTGTATTTTTTTGATTATTTGTGGTAATTGTCATATCGGACTAAAGCTTTGTTATCTTTATCTATTATGGAATTAAGCAAAAAAAAAGGTTGTGTAATTGTTTTATTTGGGAGATTGTGTATTTGCAGACGTTATGCAAACTTGCAGCATTTACATACAGGCATTGCTAAAGGCAGCTAACGGGGCTTGTTTGAACTGCATGGCCACCTGCGAGTCACGCTTAAGTGTTTGTTATTGTAACAGACGACAGCTTGAAATGTGCGCAAATGACTTATAAGTTATAATATCCTTTATATTGTGTTTTGTTAACTTGACTCATTTATTATGCATTGCTGCATTAGTAAAAGTTGTCACGTTAGAGTTTAGGAATGACAGACACCAGAGAGGATTTAACCTTCTGTTAAATATGAGTGTAGGTAAGTAAATTCAAATATTTAATACATTATTTTTACATTGCATCGTTTTACTTGCCTAAAGGTTTAAATCAATATCGAGTCTTTAGGTCATTTGTATTATTTTTCAGGTCATGTGTTAGTTAGTGTACTGGTAAAAGTTGGGAATGATAAGCTTCTTTTATGTTCTGATTTTAACTTTCTATTCAGAAGAATGTCCATATTGTGGAAGGCCCTTCAAAAGGCTGAAATCTCACCTTCCTCACTGCAAAATGGCACCAGTTACACAACCCCTGAAAAGTATTCAAACACCCCAACAGTTCCCTCAAAATACTGCAACTGTCCCCACAAAGAAGATCCATAAAAAGATGTCATCAACTGAGAAGAAGAATATAATTCTAGTTGAGAGTCGGAGGAATGAAGATAATAATATAAGTATAAATAAGAAGTCAGTTCACAATGCAGAAAGTTCTCTCATGACAACTAAAGTCATATCACATGTGAGCACAGAGAGATCCAAAAGCAAATGGTTTGCTAAAAGACTGAAGGAATCTGAGAGATTACAGCATTTGTCAGTGTCACAGACGTCAGACAACTCTACCTCATTATTAGATCATGAAGGAGATGAAAGCTTTTCTAATGAACAATCACAGAGACCGTCTCAAACCAATGGAAAACCTACTAAAGCTGTGACACCATTATCAGAGCTTTTATCTGTGTCCAAGACCCCAGCCATTCAAAAAAGCTCAAACCTTCAGTCTGAGAGGAGTTTGTGCCATGAAAATCTAAAGCTTAGTGGAAAAAATACTGACATGAAGGAGATTGAACAAAACAGCCAGAACAGTGATCTTAACCCTGTCTCGACTGTAAAAGAGCTCAGAGCTCCTACTCTCTTTGCATCCAAAACTTCTGTGTGGGACCATATCAACAGCAGTTTGTGTAAGAGATCTTGTAATCTGTTGGTGTCTTGTCCCATACTGGCTTTTGAGACCAAAGATATTTCTGCTGCTGTGCAACAATTAAACAAGCTTGAAACATCAAAGGTTTCCTCTACAACCTCAATCCATTTTTCTAAAACTTCAATTCAGCGACCTGTAGAAGGAACACAAGGTTTCAGAAGTCTGGGATGGAATCCAGATGTAATGACAGCCTACAGGATCCTGTTCTCTGCTGAATCTTTCAGAAACTCAGAAAATGAGAATATGTGGAACAAGCATCAGTTTCCAGAGCCATCATCCCATAGTAAAGGTGATGCCTGGTTTTTATATGATGGGTTGGGTGATTTAAATGACTGCTCAATGATTTATTTATTTGACTAGGCAAGCTGTATTATAAAAACACTTTAAGTGAGATTATTAAACTGTAAATGATGTTCTGTTCATGTAGTGCCTCTAGTAAAGCGGAAACTTGGAGATGTGAAATTAAATGAACTTGCTGTCTGGCTTACAGCTCAAAGTCCAGAGTCACCCAGAGACGTTGTGACCGTGTTGAAACAAGGTTTGTGCCTTAACCTTTATAAGATACTTTATGTGTATTCTATATGAAGTGTGTATTCTGTAATGACTTAAGTGTCAAAATATTATCATGCAAACACGCAAACAAAATCTGTTGCTTTGCTTATATGTGATCAGGCTGGCAGTGGTACTACAGGAAGTATATTGATGTTCGCAGGGGAGGAATCGGTGGGATATCTCAGCTGTTTGTCGGCTACTGTGTCTTGTGTTACACATGGAGATACACACATCTCAGTGAGTATCCAAAAAATATCACAATGTTTATAATTGAAACGTTTTATCAATTTTGTTTTTTGTCATTTTCAGAGGAAGAACGATGGAGAAAATACCATTAAGGATACTTGGTGGTAGTTATGTGGCTTGAGACTTTCCAAAAACTAGTTTAATTAGAAATGTGCAAGAATGTCATTTGACTTAAAATATTTCTAATTGTCATGGATTAATTTTGTTGATAAAAACTTATGTTGTATGTTTTTATTTACCTTCAGTATTTTTAAAAATATTTATTTATATCTAAGAAATTTATGCATTTAACTTAAGCATACATTTGTTTGTAGTGTTTTATATATATATAATAAATACTTTTACAGTATTGTATTTTTTAGAGAAAGTTGTTAGATGATTTCCTGCCTGACTTTGCTTTCATTTTCTATAATATTTAATTTAACACTAATTCTCTTATAAAAATGCAGATAAACAAAATGTTGGCTGTATTCAAAATGTATTTAATATTGATTTATATTTGCTGCTGTAATGAACACTCACAAAAACAACAAAATAAGAACTGAGCACATACAATATGACATGAGAACATACCTAACATAATAAAAATAACTTTTTTGTTTAACATTATTTTTCTTTACAAAAAGTATAAATATTTTGTGTTTCATGTTTTTATTTTGTAATACAAACATTACAAATCAAGTTTTGTGTGATGCAGAAAAGAAAACGTTTACCATGGGGTGTTACGATAGTCGAAGGCCACAGTCGCACAATAAAACGCTGGAAAAACAACCGATACTACTTGTGTTTCACTCGCTGTGTCCTAAGGCAAAGTTCTTATTTATCTCAGGTAACACTTTACAGTAAGATTCAACTTGTGGACATTAGTTAATTAATGCATTACAATAGCACATGTTTTTACAGCATTTATTAATCTCTGTTGATATTAATTTATAAATATACAAATAATGCTGTTCATTAATTCTCATAATACATAATGTTTTAACAACTTCAAATGTAAAACATTTAGAAGTTAAAATAAACCAAGATAAACAAATGCTGTAAAAGTGTTTTTAACCGTTATGTAATTCTAGCAACTGGATTAATTAATAATAACAAATTAAATCTTATTGTAAAGTGTTATTTGAACTCATTTTCTCTCTCTGTCATTTTTGGTTGAATTGCTGGAAAAGACGATGGAGTTTAGTGTTCATGATGCAAAAACAATGTAATGACTAAGGAATCTTACTTTGGACTCTTTAATGGATGCTAATGGAAACGTCTGCACACTTCCTCGGTTCTGGTCAGTATCTTGGTCACACTACCATTGCTGCAGCTAAAACGCTATGTAATGGCACAGTTAAAAATGTGGACAGCATGTTCTGGACTATAAAGTAAGATGATGATTCAGTACTTTAGAAATAAACTGGAAGCTGTGTAGCAAATCATCACACATCTTTGACATCTTTCAACTAAACTTCACAAAGCTGTTTTCTCTTAATGCAACTCAATAGAGACACATGAAAACTGATATGCTGTAATGGCACCAATTCTGCCTACAACAATTGAATCTTATGTAAAACTGACATAGAATTGATCTGCATGGGGACTATAAACGCTATGAACATGAGTATTGAGTCATTTCCACATGTGCAAATATAAGCTGCCGCTGAGGACAGAAACTGCAAACTGACCACCAGGAAAAGACCTGACCTGCAGGGGACACACCGCTCAAAGGAAAATCACATTTAAAACATTTTATGTCGGTGAATCTCCCTATCTGCCAAGAACCATTTCTATCAATATTTCAACCCTAAAGAAAAATAACAGGAAATGATAACATAATAAAAAATGCATTGTGACATTACTTTCAAGACAAATGAGCAAAAAACGTTAAATAAAAAATACATCTGGTTGCAAAAAAACAGGGAAGAAATCATATTTATACTATTTATGCATTTGTTGTCTGATTTAAAAGTATTCAAATGAATACAGTCACTTTTGTACAGTCATACAGTAAAAACTACTGTATGACATCATTGTCTATGGGGAGGTGCCTTGACAATAATGTCACAATAGTCCTTCATGTTTTTTTAACAAAATTCACTTGTTTAAATTTCACACTGAAATGTGTCCTGGACGATTTTGTTGTGCGTTTATGGCGTGCAAAAGCACACGTTTTCTCCAGACAGGGAGCAGCACAGATCTTACAAAAAAGTTACAACGCATCATTAATCAAATGAAAACAAGCAAAAACAAAAAGAAAAGATAAAACAATGTAACATTGTACCCTCAATCTGAGGACTTAACTTCCCCTGCACAAAACCATGCAGGTTTTGTCTCTGTGGAGAGATCACATACCTGTAAGGTACAAAACTAAAACCAAAGTAAAAACCGAGCACTGCTGATGCTCGAAAACAAGGAAACGTGCCGGTGTGTTTGAGCGCCTCACTTGGTCAAAATCTACAGCAATGATACATCACAACTGAGAGACGACCTTACAACCTGAAGTCCAGACAGACTTTTAGACTAAGTGTAGATGGATTTGATAGTGAAAAAGCTACATACACCAATGTCTACCTATGACATTTCAAACATCACACCAAACGTACTGCATGACTGTGTATATGTGATTATATTGACGTGTGTGTGTGTGTGCAAGTGGATCCTGTGACGCATTGTCAAGAAGGCTTTTTCTCATGTAAACTGTTCTAGAACAACAGGCACAGAATTAGAGTATCACCATCATAAGTCTTATTCTCCTCGACCCGCTGTGTACCTTTTTAAACTTCTATAATACCAACTCACAAAATTCGACCGGACAGAAATGGCATGAAATGACACGCGGCTAACGTGAAACTGATTATGTAAATATGGCACCGTCTAACATTCTAAGATGCTATTCACAGCGGCTTCCAGCACAGAGTCCGTGTCAGCCAATGAGGTGTGACCGTGATCCGATGGAAGCTGCTGTTCGTGACTCCGCCCCCTGCCTGAAGGGTAGCCTTGGGCAGGGCTGTGCTGTGATTGGCTGGGAGATGTGGGATAATGAGCATGTTGACTGCTGCTGATGAGGTTGCTGGATTTGATTTTTTTCATGTCCAGGATGCACTTGATAGGCGCTCTCCTCTGTTCCTCCATTTCTCTTTCTGGTTGTGACTCTGTCCTATATGCAGGTTCTGTGTGGCTGTTCATTCCTCTGTTCTGTTCATCTCCTCCGGCTTGACTCGTGGAAAGCCTTGGGGATGTTCCCAATCCGCTCTGGTTTCCCTCGTGTCTGACTGCGGTCATGACCTTGGGACTTGGATTCCTCTTCTTAGGGCCACAGCAGAAGTCTTCCAGGAAGCCATCTGAGAAAACGCAAAACATTATTCATATTCATATTCATATCATATTCTGCCTCAAAACTATTCTAACTTGAATATTTAGCTTTGTTTACTTTGATTATTGCAAGCTATAATATGACAAAGGTATAATATGTGTTAGTTCACTTATCACTTACCTGGATCCACTAATATCATTCTCTTGTCTTGTGTCAGGTTGCTCCGCTCCTCTTGATTAAACGTCCTGTCAATCATCACCATTTCTGATGAAGGGCTTGACCTCTGAAAGAGCATTAAGAAATAAGCGGTACGCAATTGATGCTAAGAGTCATTATTTACATGGTAAGTGGTTTAACAAGAGGACTTTTATGGGGTGTAATTCACAACCTACCTCTGCCTCCACCATGAGCAGACGTCTGTATTTGTTTACCATGGCCTGTGTTCGTTTCAACACATGCGTGGCAACTGCCTCAAACTCCTCGTCGACTGCACAATCAAAAAAATGAACCGTCAAAACCATTATTAAATTCACAATGTCTGTGCTTACGCAGCAATGGATTGATGTTGAAAATGCACCTTTGTTAAATTCTTCAACTTGTGGCGGTGAGCCTTGGAAAACATGATAGGGCAGTAATCTTTCAATGACATCAGTGACGGAAGAGAAGGGTGTCCGCTCTGGGGACATGACTCCATTGTGATCGTGTCTGAGCTGCTGGAGGACCCTGTAAAAGTCAGGCATGTATAAGGAAACAGAATCATCTTTTATCTGTATAGTAGTCTGGTCTAAGTTAACGGTTTGATCTATACGGGTGTTGCACTCACATTCCTCCTCTTGTAAGCTGCTCAGTTGCCGGTCGCTTCGGGGTGAGAGGTGATTCCTGACTGGTTAGTGTTTTCACAGCTAAGATTTAAAATGATTGAATTAGTGGCTTGAATAGAAAAAAAGACTTCAATTAGAGTAATAAATATTCACTAATAAGTTCACTGTTGATCAATAATGGTTAATAAACTCTTACCTTTGGTACCAAGGAGATTAACTAACTGTGTCTGGCCTTTCTGAGCTGCCAGGGTGTCCTGTAAAATTGAAGAAATATTAATTTTTATGAAAGATAGAAAAAAAACAAAGCAATATTTGATATATAATATATTTCACCTGGTTTAATGAAACTTGCTGAAACTCCTGAACTCCAGAAGAGGCTGGACTGCTCTGAGATACAGGCATAAGGATGTGCTGTCCTTGGCTGACCGATAACTGCTGACAAACTTGTTGGCCTTGGACACCAGAATTAACCATAGTAAGATGGCCTGAACTCTGTGACGTCTGTACAGGTGTGGGACTAGGCGACGCACCGGCGGTCCAAACCTTGGTCGTGGCACCGGATCTCTGTGACATCTGTAAAACAGGTGTCGGAGAAGCTTGGCCTATCTGACTTCCACTGACCAAACCTTGATTTACAATCAACTGTCCTCCAGCTGAAAAGTTCTGGCCAGGAATAAGCTGCACTGCTGTGTTTTGATTGGTCAGGATTGAGTATGTGGTAGTGCTCATTGATGACGGGTCGCCCACTTGAGTATTTGTTTGTATCACCTGGCCGTTGACAGCCTGGAAGCCATGAACGGTGGTACCAATAGAATTCGGTACCAAGAACTGCCCTTGGGGCAGACTGGATTGGGGCTGTGCTTGTTGCCCCAGTGGTGAATGCATTACGATGCTGCTGGCTGGATTGACCACTTTGACCTGTTGAGCAGTCTGTGGAGAGCCACTGGTCGTGTAGGGGCTACTGACCAGATTTGCAGTAGCCGTGGTGCTGATATTGTATACAGTTTGTGCCCCCGTCTGTAGGGGTTTTGGCTGAATGGGTCGAACCAACGTCTGTTGCGCAAGGCCTCTCTGAATGATGATATTCTGAACTGGAATCGTCCCTTTATTGAAGGACATTGACATTTGATTTGGTGCAGAAGGTGCGAACATGGCACCCTGCCCGCTGTTGTTCGCCACTACATTTCCACTTGGTCTCAAAAGGATCTGAGGTTGTTCCAAACTGTTGATAGTCATCATAGAGGAGGCATTGCCGTTAAAGGACCCCACCACCTGGATATGCCCAGTGGGGCCATTTGGCAAGGGTAGCTGGGGAACCTGCTGGATAAAAGTCTGAGGTTGCACCCCAGCAAGAGGCAAAGGTGCCACCACGCCAGGACCTGCAACACCTCCGAACCCTCCAGAGACCAGCTGCTGAGGGAAGGTGGTGGCTGTGGGAATGAGGGATGGTTGAGAGTCCAAAAGTGCTTCTTGAACCAATGTCTGCTCTGTGATATCTGCTTCCAGCAATGACTTCTGGAGGATGTCAAAGGGTTGGTCTTCACCCTCGAGGTCGACGTCGCCTGGTGAAGATCCACCTTCAAGGTCATCGTCCATAAACGGAAGACTACTTGAGAGCTGAAGATCATCTCCGCCAGCCTCCCCAAACTCTCCCAAATGATTGTGGTCATCTTTGAGTCCTTCATTTGAGCCACCCTGGGTATTAAACCAAATGCTGCAATATAAGTCTTTACAAAGCACCATTAAATAACTCTCAGACTTACTACAAGTCACAGATACAGGCAAAAAATCCTAAATTTATGATCCAAGTAGACATATGGCTAAAATAAAACAGAAAACTTCATGTACATTACATTTAGATCCCCAGCTCTACAAATACTTTCAGTGCAAAAACACAACACTGGTCTGCTGTTTTAGTTGCTTAGGTGTGCAGTGTGAAACAGACATAGATTTATGGTTTTCTAACTCCATGAAAAATAAACCACTCACAGTGTCACCAGTAAAGAAAGAGCCGGCAGACCCATATGCTGCATTTGTCACATCATCTTCCCCGATCTGTTCAAAAGACAGAGACAGATAAAGTTATTAAAGCTTTAAATATACAACACTAATGTTCTATACTGTTGAGATACTTACAGATTTACTATTGGAACCATGAAGATACTCATTCAATGCTTGCACATCTCTGATGAAGAAAATGTTTCAAATAGTAAGAAGCGTGTTAAAAATCATTAAAACTGTAACAAACTAATTTAAAAGTTGCTCACCCTATAAAATCCAGAAGACGTCGATCGTCTTCATCATCCATGACACCTGTGACACCAATGACACACATTAAAACTTCATAATAGATGCAAATAATATCTGAAATTAAACATTTCTTTCATTCGCATGATAGTGATCAACTACAGTTTGCATATAAATTTCCTTCCAAATACATCTGAAGGACTCTAATAGTGTGTTGAATGTACCGCATTATAAAAACCACTATGAAACATCAGCTTTTTACCATCAAATCCTTTATGTAGTGTGTTTTGGGTCTTATTCCAGTAGGATTCTACCCGCCAGATAACGTCCCACCAACAGAACCAAACACATTACCAGTAAGACCCACAGAGACCATTATAGTTTTACTACAATTCCCATTATAACCATTAAATCCACATTTTCTTTGATGGTTTCTATTGAAAACATTGGAAAACATATTAGTGCAAGCATATTACTTTTATTAATGGGCCACAGGTATAGTTTGTCAGTTTATTTATAACATTAAATGAATAACAAACACATGAACAGAAGACAAACATCTGCATTCCTTGAATTTGTAAAGTCTGTATGTCAGAAAACCAAATATTTGTGAAGTGCTTTTAAAACAGTATTTATAGTATGATGTAGCCGTCTCCTGTATTATTCATGTGTTGTGCTTTCTTTCATTTTCCATTGAAGACTGAACAAAAAATACCAGTAACCAGTATGAGATGATGTGATTTAAGCATATTTAAATATGTCTCATGCAATCAGGATATTTGTGAACATTCAGACTGCACGTTCATAGAGTAACATTATACAATGTGGATAACATTAATACTTTTGAGAAATAAAAAGAGAATTCTGTTAGAAAGAGCGAAAGTCTTTACGGTTTCATCTATTGTGTTGCGTCACTGCTGCTGCGGACACATTTGTATCCTATAGACTCAAAATGGCGGCTGGTGTTTGATAACTGCGCCACTGAAACATACAGACGACATACAAAAGGCATTTTGATGCAGAAAGTACTTCTGCCTTTTAAAAAATAAGTAATTTCTTCTAATATTTCTTACAATTCCCATAGAAACATAACGTGCACGACTTGAAAGTTATTGTGTGGAAACGTGTGAAAGATTTGTGGGGGATGGGAGAAACGTGTTTGACAGGTTTGGTTGTTTACTCTCACTGTATAAACTTCTTATTATGTTTTTTAACAAATATTATGATTGAGACACATAAGGGCAAGAAGTGTGTTGTCTGTGTTTTACTTTAAAGTGAAAAAATGTTTGAAGAAGCTTGATTTTTGTGTCCGTCCTGGTATCAAAGATCTATAATGGCTACTGTTGTTAAAATACTGATTTATTGAGTTTAAAATAAATAGCATAAATCCAACACTGGCGTTATTACGTTTTATTTAGAATATAAAGAACAACAAGAAAAAACTCTCGAATGGGGCAAACAAAAGGCTATAAACGAATGCATATTAGTATTTGTCATCAAATTGTAAACAAATGAATATTAAACATGCTATTTAACCAACACGAACACTTTGTATTTTACGAGCGATTTAACTTTGCAGTATTTTTAGTTGCCAAATGCACGTAGGAAAAAAAAAGGTGACGGGCATCCGGCCCTATTAAATGTCCTTGATAAACAATCTGAAATGAGTAACAAAACGTGCATTAAAAATACAAAATGCTCGTGATTATATGTCCCATGTATTTAAGATCTTCGCGTTAATATTCGTTTAAGCTTTGGTGAAACTTAGGAAGTCAAATGAGGGAGGAGATGAATTATTTTTTCTTCCTCTCGACGAGAAAAAAAACCCTATCTATCCTCTTGCATGTTAAGTCGAAGGGGCGGAAAACAGACACGTAGAAAACCAGCAAGCCTTCCAAAATACAGAGTAAAACCCTGTTCGATCAGACGACGGATTTTGACTGATTCACTTCTCGGGTTCTCAACTCGTCAAACAGGGCGGCTGGGAGGACTAAAGACTCTCCGTGGCGCAAGGGCAGGACGCACAAAACCCGCCTTAATCTCTCGGACAGTAACAGCTAGAAACAGACAGGGACTTTGTCCATAAATAGACAGAACCGAGAAGCGACGGACGGACAGTCTCTCTTTATCGCACTGCTTTAAAATGCTCGACTGGAACCGTGTTTGCGCAGCTATGCGTCTGCGTCAGCCGCCGCACGAAGAAGCGCATATTCTCGGATCGGTCTATAAAACAGGCACTGATGTCTAGATTTCGTGATGGGGGTAGAATCGGATCTATAGACGCACTTGCCCCGAGCTGTCCATGGCCTTCACGGAGAAGCTCGACGACGTAGACGTTAAGAAACGGGCTGAATTCGTCGGAGAAAAAGCGATCGGAGAACAATTCGTTTGCGATATATATTTATTTCGATTTGCATAACATAAAGACGACTTGAAAAGAGGCAAACCCTTACTCCTGTCTCACTCCTCTTGAAACCCAATATCTCCATTTGGCAACTTTTAATTTGCTCCCCCTCCTCCTCCTCCTTCTTCTTTCTCCCTCTCCCACTCATATATTTTTCCCTCACTGTCCTCGCAGCTCAGTCTTAGATAGATTTTTCTCTCTCCACGCTTGCTCTTCCCTCCCCGAAGGAAGGGGAGGAAGGAGGTTGTGTGTGTTTTTTCCTTGAAATTTTTATCACAAAATTATAATACACTCAAAGGGGAAACTCACCGTCATGAAAAAGCAGTGCCGTGTCCGCGGGGTTTCCTCGCCATCTCTGCACGGGCCGGTGGAGCAGTGCGGCTCCAGCAGAAGGCAGCATCACTAACTAGTGCACTTACACACCATCGGGCTTTTTACTTTGGAAAGAAGATACCTTAAACTTTTGTCCTACTTGTTTTCTATTAAAACAGCGTGATCTTTGATTTCTAAAAGTAAAAAATGCTCATTATAGCTGCAGATTACATTAATCATCACCATGAATAATTGAATAAAGAATAGTTGGCAGTAAGAGATAGGGGGCGGGGTATCCACTCCGGCCACACCTTTAGTGTCCTGAGATCACACGTTTAAAAGTGTGAATCTAAACGAATGAAGAAAGAGAATGCCTTAAACTTATGTCATTTAATAGAAAATCTTAAACTTTCAGAAAACCCATATTTTTTTTTATTTATTTTTTTCTCACTTTATTATATTTTGATGCTTGTCTGTTGTCTGATGAAGAAATTCTGCACTGTGTACCATGCCACTTATGGTTGTACATTTTACCTTGTTAAATAAAGTTCTTTAAAAAAAAGTGTGAACCTGTTTGCTGTATGCAAATATTTCCTGTTTTAACTGTTTTAAAAAGGATTGTGTTAAAAAATACCCATAATATATATTCCCCAGCTAGACTGTTCGTCATTCCTTTTCAATACACAAAATACTGTCCCGTATTTACGTGTTTTTATTTATTTGTTTATAAACTCGTTATGTATTGGACAACACGTACAATTTCACAAATCACTAACAAATAACATATAGAAAAATTGCAATAAACAAGAACATTAAAAGAGAAAAATAATGAAGGTCTACGTTCTAGCTTTTATATTATAGTAATTATATTTTTATATTAAACGCTCAAATAAAACAGATTTTATTTATTTTAAAAACATATTACGAAAGATAGACTACCATCAATCCATAAGAGATCAATATAAATAAATACATGATTTTGTTTCATTTTATTATCTCAGTTTATTACGTCTCTAGCTGAATACACCAATACAACGCTGCGTAACTAACGGTACTGATTCCTTCGTCCAATCAGTGACGAGTTCACTTCCGCCAGTCGTCACATGGTGCACGTGCGTTACGCCTGTTTTCCAAAACAACATGGAAGCGCTCGGAGTGGAAGTTCGTGCGGGAAATCAGGATGAAGAAGCGAATAGCGCTGTTCAAGTTCCCGAAAGGGTGTTACGGAGGGACCAGGCGAGGTTGGAGGAGGTCGAGCGGCGCAGAAACGTCAAAGAGAGCCAAACCGTGACGGAAGAAAAGAGCGATTTCTTCACGTCCACCTTTAATGTCGAGAAGGCTGCAGTGGAAGAACTCATCACCAGCTGTGACGATAGCGACCGCGACAAAGCCTCAAAAACACTGGAGGAGATCACTGTCAAAATTCAACAGCTCCAGAAATTTCTTAACGATAGCGTAATGTTTCTGACGCAGTATGAGATAAGACAGGCCCAGGCATCCCTGCAGAAACTCCAGAGCTCTCTCGCGGAGAAAAGAGACGAGGCGTTGCCTAAAAAGAAATTCGCATTTAGATCCAGAAACACAGGGGCCGGTAAGCAACCTGCACCCAAACAAGAAACGACAGTCAAGTCCGCATCTGTCGTCGATGCTGCTATCTCTGTAAACCAGTGTGGATTCTCTAATGTTGACAGTCAAGTCTTGATCATGCACGAGGAGGAAATACAGCAACGGGATGTGCTGTTATCTAACCTTACAAACTGTAAAGTGAGACTTTATGGGAGTCCCAGCACCTTGCACATCAAGATGGTCCGCAGCTGTGAGATCCTCAGTGGGCCTGTGTCCAGCTCGGTTTTTGTTGACCAATGCACTGAAAGCACTTTAGCTGTTCCCTGTCAGCAGCTGCGCACCCATAATGCTTCTGCCACTCAGATATACGTCCATGTGACCAGCCGGGCAATTATAGAGGACTGTCATGGGGTCAGGTTTGCCCCATTCACGTGGACTTATCCAAAGATTCATGAGCATTTTAAAATATCTGGACTTGATCCTAACAGGAACAACTGGGAACAGGTTGATGATTTTAACTGGCTTGCTGCTGGTATACCGTCACCCAACTGGACCGCCATTCCAGAGTCTGAGAGAATATCGAGTTGGGAGTCTGTAGAATCAGCTACCTAACAGTCTTTATGTGTTTATAGTAAAAACAATGAAAGAGATTTTATTTGTTTTACTGATAGCAATGGTGGTAATACCATTAAGGTTAATGAATTACATTTCCAAGTATATGTTTCATGCAAAACTTATAAATGAACTAAATGCCTAAGAAAACAATAAAGTTGAACACATTGTTGTCATCACATTGTTGTCATCATCTTATGAACACTGTGTTTAAATATGCTTTACGTACCAATGCTTAATATATATATTATTATAATCATTGGATACTAAATATTGAAATTTGCAATGTAGTTGCTGTGAGAGATGTCAAATTGAACTAAATAAACCAAGTTTGATTGGGTAAAAAGTTTCTGTCTTTCAGGTACAAAAACAAGAACTGGATGTGAAAATGTTGGTGATATTTATGTTTATCATAATTTGTTTTCCTTTAAGCACATAATACATTAAAATATTGTGTGGAATTGTATATAGATGTGATCAAAAAGATACAACCAAAATATGTGTGTTATTAATAAATATTTATATATGTTGTTTGTTATGTTTTCAATGAATATTTCTAATATAGGTAATACTATAATGCTATAGTAAGAAAAGGCTTCTCTGGCAAACATTACAGGGTTTAAATGATGACATAATTTTTCATTTTTGGGTGAACTATCCCTTTAAAGCAGAAGTGTTGTGGTCTTTGTATTTGGCTCTTGCTTTTTGGTGTCTCATAAATGATGCCAGTCGTACCATGTGACCCGTCAAGCCAACCACACGGCATAGCAGCAGCTTACAAATAGGCTCATCTGTTGGTCAGGGATTTCTGTAAATGGGATGAGGGTGATTAGCTGGGTTTACGATGACGTACAGTATCTTTGTGTTTAATCATTCCTATCTTTGCTGTTTGTCTTCTCTTCGCCGATGGAGAAACATCACCGTTCACTTTAGTAGGCGTACACACTGCTGGTTTTAAGTGTTGAATCGTGAAGACCATGCGTTACGCTTGTGTTTACCTGGTCTTTATCTATTATGGGTGCGAAGACAGTTATGAAAATAGCTAACAAGTGCTTGCTTTACAGGAATGGATTACACTCTGCACCTTGTTAAACTTTTGTAAGCTGCATTGTGGAGATCTTCATACTCTAAAACGTTTTTTTTATCTGAACTTTAAACTCGTCATCCATCATGGCTCTCATGAAGGTGAAGTTTGACCTGAAGAAACGGGTGAAGCTGGCCCAGATGCTATGGCTCATGTACTGGTCCTCCGTTATGGCCGGCGTGCTCGTCTTCAGCATGGGCCTTTTCTTTAAAATTGAACTGCGCAAGAAAAGTGAACTCATGGACAACAATGAAAGTCATTTTGTACCTAACCTGCTCATTTGTGTGGGTCTTTTGGCATGTGGTCTCAATGCCTTTGGGGGCAAGATCTGCTACGATTCACTTGATTCCACCAAGTTTGCAAAATGGAAGGCGATTTTGAATCCTTTTCTCATTTGTTGTGTGTTCTTCAATGTTCTGCTCGTCCTCACAGCGGTCATGTGTTTTGCCATGCGCATACCTCTGCAGTTCACCCTCGCCGAGGGCCTGAAAAATGGAATGAAGTACTACAGGGACACAGACACGCCTGGCCGCTGCTACATGAAGAGAACTCTGGATCTCATGCAGATGGAGTTCCGTTGCTGTGGCAACAACAACTACAAAGACTGGTTTGAGATCCAGTGGGTGAGCAACCGTTACCTGGATTTCAGCTCCAAAGAAGTCAAAGAGTTAAGTTTCTTTAAGCAACCTAATAATTAAACAATAGTGTGTGTTGTTTCCCTCCAGATCCTTTCTATTTATTTTGGTTTTCAAATAGTAGATAAGAAGATATTTTATTCAAAGTGTTCACTATTAAAGAATGAACTATGAATTCCTTAACTTAAGATAGACAGGGGGGATTTGTTGGGTGGGAATTTGCAGTGTAAGTGGTATCAGGCATATTAGCCATTTGGGAATTAGTGGATAATCTTCTTGGATCACATTTTCTTGTCCTCAGAGCTTACTGTCCTTCTCAATCACTTGAAGTCCTGATAGATGGGCTTGAAATAAACCTTAAAGGTGCAAGTAAAACACTGGGGTCATTGAAAGATGTTGAATAGTTTCAGAAGAGAGTTGTTCAAAGTTTAATGCTCAACATCTAAACTGCAAAGTTAATATAAACTTTGATTATATTTTGACTTTTAATTAGATTTAATCTTTATTTTAATTATAGTCAAGTAAACCACTCACAGTTGCTTTTGATAATCTTTGTCAAATTGATCTGCACAACAACTTACATTGTTTCTATTTCTTTGTCTTCAGTCGAATCAGCAGTAATGTGGATGGAAAATATCTAATGGATGGAGTTCCATTTAGCTGCTGTAACCCTAGCTCACCCAGACCCTGCATCCAACAGCAAATAACCAACAACTCGGCTCACTACAGCTATGATCACCACACAGAAGATCTTAACATCTGGAAACGTGGCTGCCGGGATGCCCTCGTGTCGTACTACGGTGGAATGATGAACACTATCGGGATACTTGTGCTGCTGGTTACAGCCTTGGAAGTAAGATGTGTGGCAGGATCAGAGATTAATCATTTACATTGTGCACCTGTAATCTAAATGGACAATCTTATAAAGGTCAAACTGATCTCTGATCAGTACTTCTTGTTTCAGTATCTGAAATGTATTTTAATTAGCTGTAAATACAGAATTCGCTGTGGAATTCTACTTTTAGTTAATATGAAACAATTCAAATAAAAATGGGTTAGTAAATCTTGTAATGATGTCATACCAGCATCCTCGTTCACTCAGCTTTGTGATTTAGTCTGACATTACATGGCATGGAAATATTTAAAGAATATAGACACATGAAGTAAATCTATCAGGATTTACTTCAGTCGCTAGCAACAAAACAGACCTTTGAACTAGAGATTAGGACTATGAGATGATGCACTTACACTTAAGATTCAGAGGGATCAAAAGTTGTAATCTCCAGGGTGGAGTTCGGCATTGAGTTCTCGGAAAAGGTGATTTCAAATTTTCCAGGTAAAATACAGAACAGTGTCTCATCAGAGTTAAACAAACAAAATTCATCATGCAGACATTTGCATTGTAATGATACACAAACCTGTCCTGTAACTTTATATTTTCATGAGCTTCACCCCATAAGACTCACTTGTGTACTCTTATTTGTTTTGCTCTAGATTGCTGTAATGATTGGTCTACAGTATGTAAACAC
This sequence comes from Beaufortia kweichowensis, assembly GCA_019155185.1. Classification (NCBI taxonomy): domain Eukaryota; kingdom Metazoa; phylum Chordata; class Actinopteri; order Cypriniformes; family Gastromyzontidae; genus Beaufortia; species Beaufortia kweichowensis. Next base: position 16,267,915 of record CM032808.1, on the reverse strand, counting down.
CTCTCTGTCCACGCTGGTAAATCCTGAAGACCCTGAGAGTGAAAGCGAGGGCTGGATCCTGGAGAAAACCGTCAAGGAAACTTTTACAGATATCATGGCTAAGATGAAGGCCATGGGCAAAGGCAACCAGGTGGATGAAGGAGCACAAGAAGGGGGCGTTGCCACTGTGAGCTGAACAAGCCACACCCACAAGAACTTTGATCACGCCTACCTGAGGTCGAGTGCTTTGGGACAGAACCTAAATCTGAAGCTTATATCACTCACACTACTCAAGGTGAAGACATCCCAGTTAATGAAGAACATCCCAGTTAATGAAGAACTTGTAAGGAAAATACAAACTCTAGTTTTGAATTGTTGTAATAGAAAACCCAATGTTATGTTGAAATCCCTAGATAAACCACACATCAAAGTTTTCCCCTTTGATTTTGTACTTAATAGTCAAATATTAAGTTTCATGAGATAAACAATATTAATTTTCATGTTTGACAATTAACACAATTAGGAAGAGTGACAAAATAAGACATTGTAAAATTACAATTTTAAAATGTAAGGAGCTAGACAGACCCATTTTCATATTTGGACATGACATTCATACTGATAAAAATACATAAAGATATACATATAGATTTATTAATTTATTCAAATTAAATGTATTAATTAAAGAACAGTTGATTTGGGGAACTGAGGTATGAAAATATATGTTTTAAATATCATTTTGTGGCCTGCTTGATGAGTGCTCTGTTAGAGTATCTGCCCCAGTTAACAAAATAAAGTTCATAAAAGTGCAGCAACAGAAATGATTTCATCTGAGCTGATAGGAGACTAGCAGCATTTGAAGCTTCAGTATATGTGCTGTGTTACAGAGGAATAATCAGGTCCAGGGTGGGAGGATGCTTGAGAATGCCCCTGCAGCTTATGATTGGCAGCTAAACCCTGACCTGTGACCTTTCCACCTGCACGTTTACTTCATTCTGTGTCCCAGAGACTGAAACTCACTCTATGCTCACACTTGTAATTATTTGTAATTATTTTATTCTTTAAAGACTATTTTAAGCATGTCTCTATGTAAATAGTGTAGAATTATTAAAACATATATTTTTCTTTTTGTAATAATACAATTGACTTATTTTAAAGGCAAAGTTGACTTTACTATAGAACAGTGTTTGGTGTTTAGCCATCATTATTATAATAAAATGTGTTAAATTGGAAAAAAAAGGTGATCTGTATTGTTCAGTCATTTGCAGAGATGAAAGAACTCGACTTTATCCAGTGAGATCAGTAAAGATTTATGTGATTAATTCACATGGTGTTTGGCACATGGCAGTGAATCTGAGAAACTCTCACCATATGTTGTTTGAGTCTGTTTAGTGTTTTTCATTTAAAAAGAAATGCAAATATATCACAGTGACCTTCAAGATGATAAGAGCTCAAGTCTTCTTCAAATAAAATAACGTTTTAAGTCTCAAAATGTTAAGAAAATGATGTAACTTTAACATTTGAAGGTTTTACTTTAGGCAAGAAACGGTTGAAATACAATAGTTAATGGGAGGAGCAGTGAAAAGGGCAAGTTTCTTTGGGTATTTTGGGTTGTTGTTAAGCACATAAACAGGAGCTGATCTGATAAGCTCAGCTTAACTTCTTGGCAGGTCACCTGAACTCCTACTGCACATCCGGTTAGTGTAAGACACTGAATGCCCTTGTACAGGTATGTCTTAATCCACGCTGTACATGCTCATAAAGGGCCAATGGCAGGAAATCATGTGATCTATAATCAGAAACCCTATGATTGGTCATTTGTCATTTAAATATTTTGTTAGTTTTGTCTGTATTGGAATTGTGTAAATGTTTCAAAACTGAGGTGGTTTCTTTTGATTTTGTTAAATTGTAATGTTTGTTGCAAATTTGACAGGAATCCAAAACAGTACTCAGAATTGAGCTTTAAGGAGTATAAACTTCAATGTTTCCTGCATTGAACTATGTTTAAATCCTCCAGAACAGTATTGTGTCAGTGACAGAAACCTGCAGAAATAATCGATTTACGTCTCAGATAAACACTGCCATCTGTTGGATAGAAAACTCCAGTAGTGTTCACCTGAATATATGCAAATCTATAAAAGTACTTTATTTTATTATTTGCATCAAATAAGCATAATTATTTAGTAAGTACATTGAGATTGTAGGATATTTAATAATAGTGCAAAGGAGGTAAAGATATTAAAACGTCTTCCTAAGTCAATATTTGTCAGAGAAGTTTTAAAGTGTTTGACTTTTCACCAGCAGACATCTCTCTTCTGTCTGGCCATCTTCATTTGCTTGTGCAGTGACTTATAAAACTCCTTATTAAGTAGACAGTAATGAGCAAAGTCTCCAGGCTTGATTGTGTGTTCACCTAAAAACATTGTGGCATATATATCACCCTGTCTGAATCTATGGTTTTATTAGATTAGGATTTTATTGATCAGTATTAAAGATACCACATTATATTTTTAGAGAATGTTTTTTTAAGTTATGTAGGATGATTTTATTTAAGAAAAATAAACAGAGCCAAACCCCCAAAACTACAATATAGTTTATTATAGGAAATAATATAATTATATATAATTGCTTATATTTGATATCTTTTAAAAGTGTGCTGCGTTATGATGATTCTCCTCATGGGGGCAGTATTTACTGACGTAAGCCTTTCTGTCATACTACACATGATCACTCATGTGGGATCTTTATACGCAAACCTCAACAATATCCCAACACCGATATCTCTGACATATAATCCAGTATCAACATAGATAAAAAATAAATGATATCATGAATGTTTCATAGTTCCAGGCCCCAGACGTGTCTCTCACCCCAGTGTGGATGGACTGGGTCCAGGGTTTCTCTCGTTCTACGTGACCCGGAGATAAATGACTACAAGGACACCGCAAATGACAAAAGCACACAGGGGATGAAAAAAGAGAGATAAATGGATGTGTTGGAGCGAGGAGAGGATGGTTTTTAACAGGTATAGCTTCATTTTAAAGGGCATCAGGGAAGGACTTCATTATGTGATTTATAACATTGACGTCAGTTCGGACAGAAACAGGAAGAGAAGTTTGACTGACATGTAAAACAATAAACCATTCATTTGATCATTCATGTATACTAGTTTAAATTGCGCTTTTTCTTGGGTTTGTGTTGTCTTTAATTAGCCATTAGCATGTCATGCTTTAGTAAGGCTAGGTTTTGATAATAGTAATCTATATTCAAGATAAGCTGACAGAGACTTCCTCTCATCACAACACGCTTTGCTCTACTTGCGCTTTTATTTTCGTGACGTATGATTTAAGGGCGGGTTTTGGGGCGTGACTTAAAAGCGCACAGAAACACAAATATTGTTTTAATCATATTATTGTCTCTTTAATCTATTTCGATAGAATAGAAGATAAAGAATCATTAAAATGGCTTTCATCTACAAATCTGAAAACTAGATTACCTGAGAGAAAACTTGACTTGCAAAATGATCTGTATATGACTTTTTATCTTCTGTGGATAACAAAAGAAGATGTTTTGAGAAATGTCTCAGTAATTTTGTGTCCATACAATGGATGTCAATGTCCACTAATGTTATTTGGTTCCCAACATTCTTCAAAATATCTTCTTTTGTGTTCTCAAAAGTCAAACATGTCCAGAATGACATGGGGGGAATAAATGATGAAAGTGGATATCTTCTGTGGATAACAAAAGAAGATGTTTTGAGAAATGTCTCATTCTGTGAGCACGCCACTGGGATTTATAAATGGTTTCTGGATCACAACAGAAAGAAAGGTTTTAGTGTATCCCACATAGACACATACACAACATCTATTGGCTTATTCTCATAACACCATCAATCAATCAGTCTGTTTGACAAGCATCGTGTCCCACTCCTCCACACATATCACAGATTAGATGGCCAAGAAAACAATTTCTGTTTGTGTTTAATGGATCAAGGAAGAAAGGAGTGAAACACAAGAGCTTTTAAAAAAGAGACAGAAAACATTTTATATCTGTAATCCACCATGGCTACTAAAAGGTTTTTCTATATCATCACTCCGTATAATCTTCAGTATAACTAAATCTCGTGTTGTGCTTGATGTCCTTGTAGGAGCGGTTGTGAGATCTTACCCAGACTACACAAAATAAAGAAACTAGAATAGAGAAGAATAGAGAGATGCTGGAGGAATTGTGGAAAGGTAGGCGACTGCTTTCGTGATGACTGAAAGTTTAGAATATTCATGCAAATATGATCTTCACAAACCTTTACATTTAAGACTTCATTAGGCAGCAAATGTAACTGTGAATGCAATAAAAGGAACATATTCTCCATTATTGTAAATGCTGAAGTGAGAGTTCAATGACAGGCTATTTCAGCTCCAGCGCTCTCATCTCTGAAGGAGAACATAAAACACGACATTATCTAGAAATCAATTTTCTCAAGTTTCCTTTTGATCGTTCTGAAAGAAGAGAGAGCTGATGCCGACGGGGAATAACAGCCTATGTTTATTGCAGAAAACAAAAATAACAGGCCTTGAACCAGGCGGTATCGAGCATTAATAGGAAATATTGATCTGGTGTGATGTGGACTGTACTTCTGTGTTTACTGTACACTGTAAAGCATTCTTTGCTGACTTTACAAGTGTTTTTACATTGCTTTACCATGTTAAAATGACAGTATAGAAGGTGTGCTAGTTCCAAAACCTTTCATTAACCTTTGGTTAATTCTGCTCATAAATTAAAGGGATAGTTCCTCCAAAAATGTATTTACTCTCATGTTTTACTCTCACAATCTGTATATGACTTTTTATCTTCTGTGGATAACAAAAGAAGATGTTTTGAGAAATGTCTCAGTAGTTTTGTGTCCAAACAATGGATGTCAATGTCCACTAATGTTATTTGGTTACCAACATTCTTCAAAATATCTTCTTTTGTGTTCTCAAAAGTCAAACATGTCCAGAATGACATGGGGGGAATAAATGAGGAAAGATTTTCTATAACCATTGAAATAATTTTCATTTTTTGGTCCATTTAAGCATTCACAGGAGGAACATGTTATTTGACTATTCATTTTAATATTTCATGGTAACTCATAACAATAAACATAAATTTAAAAAATGAATAAGTTCATATTATTTATAAAAAATACATAAAATAAAAATAAAAAATCTAATTGGATAGTTTGGCTAGTGCATCTCCGTGTGTATGCTCAATATGTGCAGTGACGGTTATCAGGTGAACTAATGCAATCAAATCTGTTAAAAACAACATTTAGAAATAGAAATAGACACAAATGCCAAAAATTAACTCGCATACAGTAGTGACACGCTACTAGAGATTTACAGAAGTCCATTGTGGCATTGTGTAAGTCTCTATCACATGCAGTCTATGGATACGTAACTGTTGTCCCTCTGAAGACAGCGTTGCTCTCTGAAACGTGTAATTGTTCTGCTGTTTGGAGAACAATGGGTCGTCTTCGCCCTTACATGCCCACCATACCAGCTGGCGATGACAAACCATGTCGCCACACTAACCCTCCTTGTACATCCAAACGCCCATCGAGCACATAAGACCGCTGTTGTCCTTGTCGGTCAATGGACACTTGATTGTTTGTCAAGCAGTGCTATGTGCTGGGATGCCTGCACTGGGGGTGGAGGGCTCAGGACGCTACATATTTGTCTTGAAGGCCACAAAAGAAGTACACATTGACCCTGAATGAGATACATTGAGCCGGGCTGGACAATAGCAGAGCACTGGACAGACATGCTTATGTAAAACATGGGCACATATATGTTAGCACAACATTAGCATCTCAATACTGGAGAATTATTCATTTGCTATGGCATGCATTGGATTACCATTAAAAGAAAACCTGAATTGTAACTTTTTATTTTATATAGTTAATTCTTGAATCATTTACTCGTGTCATTCCAAACCTGTATGACTTTCTTTCTTCTGTTAAAAAGAAGAAGATATTTTGAGAATGTCTTAGTGGTTTTCTGTCCATACAATGGAAGTCAATGGGGTCCAGTGTGGTTTGGTTATCAACGTTCTTTAAGATATCTTCTTTTGTGTTCTGTTTGGAATAACATGAGAGTGAAGAAATGATAAAATACAATATTCATATTTTTAAATATGGAAACTTTACAATGAAGAAGTGCTTGAGTGAAGTGTGTGATGGTTCACAGTATCCAATAACAGTTTTGGAACAAGATCTTCTTAATAAAAACAGACTGACAGGGTCAGAACACAGAGAGGAGTCAGGTGTGAATAACAGTGAGCTTTAACTTTTAGATTTCTATGTTGACTGTAAATCCCTGACTGTAAACCGCTAATGATCAAATGAAAATACAGTACTTCTGTCTATTTCTTTGTTGATTTGTTTAGGTCTTTTGTAGTGAATATTGTGTTACTCTAAGATTTTTAATATTTCATTCTTTCATTTCTTCGTTTCCTACTGTACACATCACTGACCCCTGGTCAGCATGTTTAGTCCAAAGGCCTGTAACTCTGCCTTGGTAATAAGTCTTATTAAAAGCACACTTGCGGCTTTTCAAGAACCGCCTCCGTCATGGTGAATGAGACATTAATGACCTCAGAGAAAGAGAGCAGTCTTAAATCTTTCAATAAAACTGGCTCTCAAAAGTAAAGCAAATTCAGATCAGTCTTATAATCCCATGAGTTTCATCATCCTTTATTCATAATCTGCATGTAGTTTCTGATCATTCTACTTCCTCTCGTATCTGTCAGCGCTTCCTCTTTAAGTCTTTGGTCTAAATATAATATCAGCATGTGTCTGTGCCTATTTATGATTTGTTATTCATCATTGATTTTGTATATTGATTGGAGACTTTTTGAATTTGTTTTTCTTGATATACAGTCGATCAGTTTATTTAAAACCATAGAGTTGTGTGAAATATGAGACATGTTACAAACATAAACATGCATAATACTTCACCACCAGCATTTATGATTCTGTTAAAACTAACCGTGTTACTTTCTCAAAACTGTTTCTCAAAATGCTCTATATGTGAAGTAACACCAGGAAAGATTGGGGTGAGTTGTAACATATGGAACTGGATATAAAAGGTGCGTGTTTTGAATCTACATACTCTGTTGTTTTATTTTACACTGAGAGTAAATATATTTTCGGTGAGATCAGAGTTGCGAGGATCTGACTTCAGCAGATGTCCATGACGTAGTGGAACCTGGAGAAATTTCCCTCAACAAGTGTGTGTAATGTGTAACACCCCATTCCTGAGAGAGAGAGAGAGAGAGAGAGAGAGAGAGAGAGAGAGAGAGAGAGAGAGAGAGAGAGAGAGAGAGAGAGAGAGAGAGAGAGAGAGAGAGAGACAGAGAGAGAGAGAGAGAGAGAGAGAGAGAGAGAGAGAGAGAGAGAGAGAGAGAGAGAGAGAGAGAGAGAGAGAGAATCTAGCTATAAATTGTGGCTTTTACTTTCTGTCTTTTCTGCGTTTAAGATCCCTGGAGAAAGAACTCTGGAGTCTGAACTGGATTAGAATCAAAACATCCAAATCTGATTTTATTACTGTAAGTTATCGTAAGTTCACTGTAGCCCACTCATATCTCATATTCTTTGAGATCTCAGAGAAAAATGACTAAAGAGGCATTTAGAGTTCATACAACCACATTACATTTAAGACAAATGGAGAATGAGTTTTGTATTGGTCACACCCCATCAGAAGATACAGTTGTATTTTAATTGAAGGTTTAATAAATGTAATACTGTCCCATGCTAACTGTATCATCAGTTTTACTTTAATTATGCTTACTAATATCCTGGATTCTTGTAATATTTTAAACTTTCAAAACAACAGCATTAAAGTTTAATGCTGTCAAAACAAACTTTGTTAACTTTAACCTTGTTACACAGTTTATGATTTTGCACCATAATTCTTTCATTAAGTGAATTTGATCAACATTGATATTAAAATTCTGGTTAAGTTAAAGCATTCTGGATCCAGGAATTTATATTTTCTAGTTTCTACTTAATTCATTTCTGTATGTGACGTTTAACATGGTTTCTCAGTATCTTGTGAGTAAAAAGGCACACGCTTCTTTTGGTCCCTTTATTCAACTTGTACTGTAGAAAAAGATTTATTGAGTGTAAAAAGTTCTGCTTTATAAAATAAGTTTTTGATATAGTTTTCCACTTCAGTCTTTCATAATATTTCATCAGTGTTTTCTGGCACAGCCATATGATTTTGAATGTGGGAGTGCGTACAGTACGGTCAAATGAAAAATCAATCCGTATGTTGCTGTAATGATGTCATTCATTCTTACCTTAAAACTCACAATGATTAAGCTACATGAAGACAACAGCATCTGATTGGCATTTTAGAATTGAACCAAAGTCAAAAACAGATGTATGACCTAATCACATGGATTGATCATGAATAAGAATGACAAATGCAAAGCAGACGTGCTCTCTGGACTCGTCTAATTCCTTGTATCAGTGTTGTATCTGTTTGGATCAAGCAGTGGAAAAACCAAGCCATAGATCCCTGAAATCAAGCCCTGCCTCTGACAGATATGCTGGTCGGCAATGGGTGCTCTCACGCCCTACCAATCCCCCACCACCCTTGATAGCCATCTGTCTTTCATTTGGGTTTGTGACAAGGGTACCAGGACATTGGGGCATGTGCGACACGCAGCGCAGCTAAGGTGATGATGTGAAGGGCTTTATAAAGAACTAAGTATAGACCACACCACCCCCTCCACCTCACCGTCAGACGCTCAGGGTGTCAACTAGACACTTATAACTCATGTTACCCATAAATCAAGAGTAATTGTTATGATCCCAACTTTGGTGTATGTAAATGAACTCTCTTGAAGTGAATGTAAATGAAGCACGATGTGAATCATTCAAACATTAGTCGCCTAAAAGCAGCTAAATGACATTTTTAAGTGTAGCGTTTCCCTTTAAAAAGTGGAAAACAAATCCTCTGCCAGACAGAATGGAGATTCATGACTGTGATGTCACGTCTTATCCATTTTATATTCTGTTATGAGATTTGAAATATTATTTAACTGTATTTTGAAGCTGATCTTATGTGAAGAATCACCCCAGTATGTCCATTTCCATTCAGTTTGCTCATATTATCTAGTGGCTTTAAAAGTCACCTAAGAGTATCTGTTGCCATGAGCAAACTTTCCTTTGAATGAACAGAAAAGAAAACAGATAATGGAGGTATAGCTGGAGGTCAGGAATGTCCATCTATATGCAGGGTGACATGCCGTGATGCCACTGGCTTCCCCGTTTTTCTTGTTCTTCAATCTAATGTTCAGCACTTAAACCCTCTTTCTCTTCCTGCTGTGAGCCAGCGCATCAGATATGTTACATTACCCACTATGCATAATGGATTAGCAATAAATCTATTTCTGTAACGGAGCTACGACTCCTGCATTATATCTCTGTGGTCTTTATCAGGGAATACCAATGAGAGAGAGAGAGAGAGAGAGAGAGAGAGAGAGAGAGAGAGAGAAGAGAGGCAATGAGGAAGTTTTCTGCCACTGTATTACATTTTCTTTTGTAATCAGAAATGAAAGAGAAGGAAAAAGGTTTGACCAGGTCATATGTACTCTTAATAATGATATTTATGAATTATTGTAAAAGAGAACATATCCTTTGGTGTTCCCAGAATGTTTTAACAGATAGATGGTGGATGATTCATCTTCTTTATTCATCTCATGTGACTCTGAGAGTCTTTTGATGGAGCCACAGGTGTGTAAGAGGTCATTAAAAAACATTTTCTTTAGTGATGAAATAAATGTGTTCATCTCAGCTGGCTGACTAAAATGTTTTTTCAAACAGATCAAATAGCAGGGCCAACAAAACGTGTCTCTGATAGTGAGCCAACTGCTTTTATTTTCACAGGTCACAGGTGACGGGCAGCTGAATCTACAGCTCAGGTGGGTCATCTCACTGAAGGTGGTCTTAAGGAAATCTACTGGAATGCCTGAATCCCAGAGGCAGACAGGAATTGCAATGATGCAGAAATAATTTGAATGTTGAAAAAGGAAACTCAAATATATAATATATGTCTCTCTGCATGTGCTCGCTGTCGCCTCGGCCCTGAGGTTCTAAATAAAGATAAAAACGATTTTTTACAATTCAGTGTTATTTACGTGGGCAGATTCTCTCTTTCACAGAATGCTTCTCACATACAGAGTATATTTAAATATCAATTCTTGCCAAAGCCAAAGAAAGTGCATTTATAATGTCTAGGCATTAGACACAATTACTTGAGCAGCTTGTGCTCGTCACTAGCAAAACATTTTTTTACTTTTTAAAAACAGTTTTCTGAAATACATGGTCAGTTGTCCGAGATGTCATTACTCTGCAATCTTTTTCTTCTTCTTTCTTCTTCAATTAATATTTAATTTCCATGTATTTCTTATGTGGAATAAATGAAATCCCACACTATCAACAAGTCATTATCACAAAATAAACCAATCCCATCACCCTGTCATAGTTTATTGTGCTATAATGACCACTTAAAATGATTCTTTACATCCATTTTAACAAACAAATAACAATGACATCACAGCCAATGACCTCTACGACCTTTACTGAAAGTTCATTCGCCACATTCCTGTACTTAAGGAATGGACACCATGCGGCACTTGTGTCAATAAACAATAATGAAACGTCAGATGCATGCATGATGCCTAAGCATGGTCTGACCTCTGACCTCTCAACTTACCCAGGCATCATGTTGACAGCAAGGCTTGTTTGGCCAGATGACAAACGTAGGCACACATGACTGCATCATACATCTACCGGTTTGGCATTTATGGTATGAAGTGGGAGAGACATTTATCACAACATCATTCACAAAGCATGTCCATTCTTTCCTTTTCTCATTGAGATACACACGCAGAGTCTTGACAGGTTACAAACCAAGCTCTGTTAGTACACAAAAGCCTGGATTCAGCTTTGGACTGGACGCACACCCACATACTAATGCTTATGATCTAGTAAAGACTAATCTGATTGGCTGACACATTTATGATAAAGACACAGATTTTAATATAGTTTATGGAAGAGTATGTGCACAATGCTCAGACATACAATGTGGTATTCACACAGAAATACTTGTTGTTAGATGTTTATGTATATGGATGATTATTAGATAAGCAAACAGTATATCCAAACCCACACAAATGCAAATATACACACAATCCTTCACAAACAAACTGTGAACAACATTGTCTAACATTTGGGACAACACATTCTCACCATCGCATCACAAGTAGATGACAGCCTGTCTGCTAAACAGGTGCAGAAGATTCACAAACGTGTCTGGGATCAGTGGTTTCACAGTGCCATTTGTCTAAACACTTCTTGCACTATTAGATTTCTTTGAAAAACATTTTTCTAATACACATTTTACATCGCATCAAAATCAACAGTTGAAAAGCTTCTTTGATCCGTCAGCAGCGGTTTTCAACATGAGACTTTTAATATGATCCACCCAAACTTTCTGTTTCAATAGCAAATACGTTTAGCTCCCAAAATAATTAGTGATGTGTCAGTCAAATGACCATTGTGTGTTTTTACCTCATTGTGATTTGCACATTTTCTTTTATCAATACATCTCACTAGCTTTATTTAACAAACTGTTTTCTCTCTCTATCAGAAAAGGCAGCAGTAAGGAAACGGCCTGTTCTCTCACCAGTCTGTTAATTACTTCTCTATTTATTTAGCGCTTGTGTTTTGGTGATGGGAGGCTCTAGGGATTGTCTGACTCCCATGCTAAATAGCCTGCATTCCAATCCCTTGATGCCCAGGCTAATACCATCCCCACTTTCATCTCCACGGCCTGCCAAATTAGCACCCATCTGACTCCCCATCGTGAAAAATAAGCAGAGAGAGCGGTGCACAGCATCATTTATACCCCAAACCCAATAACACAATATAGTCCTGAGGTCATTTCTTGAACGGTACAAGAATAAATCACATCTTATTCATGCCTTGAATTTTGTAAAGTAACTATTAAACAATATAAAAGCATTTCAACACATATTTACTTGAGCAAAATAGTGTTTGCCATTCTCACATGCTTTCTGAGTAAATGTTCTGAGTAATATTTTAATGGCTTTGCTTTGATATTTTACTACAAAAGAAGACAAAAATACTGATCAAGAAAATGTATTTTTTGTAGTGTACTCAAAAGTTTAGTATGCTAAGATTGGCCTTTACAACTATAGCGAAACAAGAACACTCACACAATGATATGAAGAATTGTTTCTGCATTCCGCTGCATTAACAAATATTTATGTATGAACATGCATGAACTGTTCAGTAGATAAGCTTATCCTTTTAAAAGCATATATGTTAAAAATCAACTTTGACTGTTAAAAAAACACATTTTTATCTGCAGGTTTCATTTTAAAATCTTTACTTAATGTGAATACTAGGGTAAAGTGACAGAACATGATGAATACAGACATGAACTGTTCTTAGATCTGTGTTTCCCTTCTGCTGACCGTAGCTGCATGAATGATCTGATCTCAGGTCAGCTTTTCATCACAAACCTTCCCTTCCAGAGGGCCTCTCCCTCCGGCCTTTAGCTGTTGTTAGAGGAATAAAGTCTGTGTCCATCTGCATAAGAATGCTGCCCACTTCACAGAGGAAGGAGGAGGGCCGGAGGAATGGATGAAAACTTTTCCTGTTCCCCTTAAACTCTTTCATTTCACCTCCCCTGTTTATCAAGACTTTGGCTGTTTCACACTGACTATATTCTGTTCGTGCCAGATTCTAAAATGAAACCTGCAGATAAAAATGTGTTTTTTTAACAGTCAAAGTTGATTTTTAACATACATGCTTTTAAAAGGATAAGCTTATCTACTGAACAGTTCATACATGTTCATACAGAAATATTTGTTAATGCAGCGGAATGCAGAAACAATTCTTCATATCATTGTGTGAGTGTTCTTGTTTCGCTATAGTTGTAAAGGCCAATCTTTAAAAATGTCCTATTTAAACAGTTAAGGGTTACAGAACTGATTCAACATTAAATTATCTTTGCAATCTTGGATGTATTAATGAGCTGCATGTCTATCCTGAATGATTTTAGTGAAAAGTTGTTTCTACTTTAAAATGTAGGACTTTTTACATTTACATTTACATTTAGTCATTTAGCTGATGCTTTTATTCAAAGCCACTTACAAATATTAGGAGACAATGAAGCGACACATCAGAAGCGGCAACAATAATACTAAGAAGTGCTTTACTAAGTTTACAATGTTTTACAGTGTTAGATAAGTAATTTTATACTTTTTTGCAGTATAAATTGACAAAGAGCCCATCTCCATATTCAAATATTAATGTATTTTATATTGTATGTAGGATAATTCTTCAAGAAAATGAACCTTAGTTTTATTACAGCACAAGACTAGTTAACATGGTCATGTACTGGTTATGGTAATGGTTACTATGGTACAGAGAAATTACTTTATTTAAAAACCAATAAGCAAAAAGGAGATACAAAGATTGTGTGTGTGTGTGTGTGTGTGAGAGAGAGAGAGAGAGAGAGAGAGAAAGAGGGAAAAGAGAGAAAGTTTCTCCTCCCATTGGCGACTTCACACGATGGCAATGTTGAGCAGTGTTGAGTTCATCATGATCATGTGACAGACAGACACATCAGGAGTTTCTACACAGAACATTGACCTGCTTTTAAAACCGTTATTCGAGTTCTCACCGAAACACGACTCAGTAAAAGTGCTGGAGAGAAGCTGTCTGGATATAAAACACGCTTCTGGAGACAAACATTCACCGAGGAGACGCGCAAATCTCAGCGGGCATGCGGCAGTTTGAGGAGTTATTAGTCGGCAAACATTTGACAAATATATAAGAACTGTTACTTTCCGCTACATTGTTTCATCGGTTTAACTGATGATTGTGGGTGATCAAACATTTGTCTTGAAAAAGTAGAAACTATTGCTGTAAATAAACCGAGGGGAACTAATTAAACAGCTTTTTTTGGTGAGGGCAGTCGTGTTTTCTTAGCTCGTATATATATTTTTAAAGGTTTTAGGCGATATTTGAAACATGGTTGGGGAAATGGAAACGAAGGAGAAGCCCAAGCCGACTCCTGATTATCTGATGCAGTTAATGAACGATAAGAAGCTGATGAGCAGCCTGCCGAACTTCTGCGGCATCTTTAACCATCTCGAGAGACTCCTGGATGAAGGTGAGAGACTTCTTTATTCAAACATAAACCATACATGAGTTCTGGTGGTTATAGACAAAGAGCATTTGTGTGTTTATGAAGATCGCTGACACTTTTTGTGTCACACTTGTTGTTTGTTGTAACTTCGTACTATTGTTGCCGCCTTTGATGTGTCGCTTCATTGTCGCTTTGGATAAAAGCATCAGATAAATGACTGAATGTGAATGTTATGAAATGTTAAAAACTATGAATGTGTGTTAGATTGTTGTGTGACAGTCTTGGCTATTCTTTGATGGAATTATCCTTCAAAATCAATTCATACCCACTTTAGGAAAATCTGCCGTGTTTTATTAAAAGTGTAGTGAATTTTTTTGTTGGTAAACTGATTGTCATTTGTATTGTCATAGATTAACTACAAATATCATCATTTTGTTGCTGTCATGACAAATAAAACCTAAATAGTTACTATACTTGGTTGTTTTTATGGTTTACTCTCCAGTGTAACATTTATAGTCTAAATATAATAATTACGTGGTCATTATTTTGGGAAAAACAGTTTCTACAAGCAAAGTTTTAGAGGACGACCATTTCCTCATGTGACCTTTGATGGGCGTGAACTGCCCTGCCCGGGTCACACATGTAACAACTGTTGAGTTCTGCTGTGTGTCGCCAGGGGGCGCTGTGCAGTTCATGTGAGGGTGTGTGTGTGTGTGTGTGTGTGTGTGTGTGTGTGGTGTGATGTGGTGTGATGTGGTGTGATGTGATGTGTGTGTGTGTGGTGAGTGTGTGTGTGTGTGAGTGTGTGTGTGTGTGTGTGTATGTGATGAAGATATGTGTGTGTGTGTGATGAAGATATGTGTGTGTGTGTGTGTGTGTGTGATGAATATATGTGTGTGTGTGTGTGATGAAGATATGTGTGTGTGTGTGATGAATATATGTGTGTGTGTGTGTGATGAATATATGTGTGTGTGTGTGTGTGTGTGATGAATGTGTGTGTGTGTGTGTGTGATGAATATATATGTGTGTGTGTGTGTGTGTGTGATGAATATATGTGTGTGTGTGTGTGTGATGAATGTGTGTGTGTGATGAATATATATGTGTGTGTGTGTGTGATGAATGTGTGTGTGTGTGTGTGATGAATATATGTGTGTGTGTGTGTGTGTGTGTGTGTGTGTGTGTGTGATGATGTGTGTGTGTGTGTGTGTGTGTGTGTGTCTGTGTGTGTGTGTGTGTGTGTGTGTGTGTGTGTGTGTGTGTGTGTAAAGCCCTCACATCACCCTCAGCATCAGTGCACTTGATTCCTAAAAAGTAAGAGGCATATAAAGTGTTGGCGCACTTTTACTCATAGTACGGCTTGGGTCTTTAGAAAAGCACTGATTATTTGTCAACACTAATTGAATAAACATAAAAAGTTTGGCGGAAGAATGCTCTCTTTAAATCTTTAAAGGGCTTGTTGAATTTAGTTTTACATTTTGTTCAAATGAATAACAGAGCTACACAACAAACATATGTTGTGTCTGATTATATCTAATCAAATCCAAATAACAGACTGAGATCATTTCCAGCACATTTATATGATCAGCACAGATGTATCCAATCAAAAACCTCATTACTGGCCACAGTACAACTGGATGGTACTGGTAAACTGGTGACTATGTTTGGGACTAGACAATATCATATATATACACAGTAAAGTTTGAGTTTATTCATTATTGACATATTTTAAAGTAACACATGTGATACAGCACATGGCCGTGATTTATTTCATCTTCAGTTTATTGCCGATAATCCAGTGTAACATAAATGTTATCGCTGCAATACTTTAACTAAAAAAGAAGTGATCCGTTAGATTTATTTCCACAGTATTTTCTTATTGGTGTTATAGTGAACTCGGTGTGTCTGGTTCATTGGCACACATTCATCACAGCTCGCTCATAGCTAGTGACATGCAGAAGTATGTGTGTCATAAATAACTTAACTAAGCTTGTGGTTTTCAGTTCCTCTTATTAGAGCTAATTTAACTTTGACTCTTCTCAGCCAAGTGAACTGCAAACTGATTCCAATATATAAACCGAATATATAAATAAGTGAAATGTTGATCAGCAGAAAAAACGGGTGGAAGTGGTTTAAGTTTTTTTTCGTCCACTTTGATCTCCTTTAAAATAATCCACTGCATAGTTTTATTTACTCGCTGTGGATATGTATTTTTTTATACATAAGGCTCCAAGTTCTGTCTGGTTATTTTTAACAGGGTTTTGTGTAATAAGCTTTAGTGTTTTTGATGCCTTGTGGAGGGCGTCTGCAGTTTTAATTTGAGCTCAAATCTTTCTGTATTGGTTCATGTCTCCTTTTTCATTGTTCTTAGTCTTTATTAAGATTGTATTGTTCTAGGGGTTCCTATCTCGGCCACATTCTGCAATAATACAAGCCATTTGCACATAACTTTTGGTAAATTCGCATTCTTGATTTTATTGCTCAGTGTGTTTTCAGAGCTGTGCTTTCTTCTCTTCACATGTCTTGAGATTCTGTTGGTTTGCTGCTAATTGAATTATTTGACTAATTAAGCCATCATAGATGAAGATATCTGGGAGAGAAGCAATCTTGAACCTTTCTTTGTAATCACTGTATATGATTTAGATATACTGAATGACTGAATTTAAATGAAATATTGACTTTCTGTTTAGTAAGTAATAATAGAGCTATTTATCAGTGTTATGAATATTCATCTAAATCCATAACTGGCAAGTTTGTGACTTTGTGAAACTCATGTCTCCGTAGCTTCATGTATTTTCTAAAGAGGCAAAAGTTGATCCAGATAAAAATATTAGGAAATGTTGTTGAGTTCTTGACCTGCTGTCTTCACAGTTCATCTCTTAAATGTGGTCATCTTGTCATGCCCTTCATATGTATTTTGGCACATGAGCAACTAAGACACGCCCCTTTGACCTATGTGCATCATATGACAAGGACACACACAGACATTTGCACAGTATAGAGGAGAAAAAGATCACATGATCGTTCACAGATCTGCCGACTGTTCCATATGTAAGAATGCTTTGCTCAAATGTCTTTTATCATTAATGTGTGAGCAAATATAGTTAGTGTGTTTAACTCTCTTAAAGTAACCTTTTCATCTCAGAATGCATGTGACATCCGTGGTCTTTGATTTCAGACTGCATTAAGCCATTACGTCCTCTCGTGACATGGACTGAACCAGACGCAGAGAGACTCAAACAGGGTTTAGATCAAGGACAGACTGATTCAACAGCATCTCTTAAACTTTAGCAATGTGCAATTAGGGCAAAAGTCACAAAATGAACATCTCTGGTGTAATGGCACAGTTTGACTTCAGTTTCACACATAACCAACAGGAACACACATTAGCTAATACAGATTGCTTTAGGAAATGTCTCGCAACATTTGAACATATCATTCGTTGTAAAATGTCTTGTGTGTTTTTAGATTAACTGCATGTGTCTATTCCTCTTTGTCTCCTTTGACAGTTTTCTTTAGGATAAATTGGGTGTTTTCTCTGATCTCATCAGCATCTTTGGC
Organism: Beaufortia kweichowensis; assembly: GCA_019155185.1. Lineage (NCBI taxonomy): Eukaryota > Metazoa > Chordata > Actinopteri > Cypriniformes > Gastromyzontidae > Beaufortia > Beaufortia kweichowensis. The sequence continues at coordinate 16,250,153 of CM032808.1, read as the reverse complement.
TCTTTCTCAGACAGCTTTGTTGCATCTGTTTATACTCTCTGTTAATATAGAAATCTGTTAATATAGAAACATATAGAAATATAGTGATAAGTATAACATCTAGCTATTGTAAATATGTGGTAAATAAATGACAAAGTTTTGTTTTTGGTGAACTATTTCGTGTCAAGACGGGAAGCAATGAAAGAGCATCTTTCTTTAATGAAATAATTTTGTCGGTTGACATTTCCAGGATGTTTTATGGGTGTTGTATGTAAGTCACAAGTCTTTGTTAAAACGGCAGCGGTTGAATCTGCCACAGGAATGTTCTCTAAGACTGAAAATATATTCCCAGAGTAAATGAGAATCTTGTTATCGTATGTCCACGTTTGTTTTTACACTAGTGGTAACTGTGGAGTCTGTTCTCTCAGTTTGACTCAAACTGTTTTCTGGCAGTGAACGAGTATCCAGATGGTTTCTCTGTTTGAGATCTACTCTTTCATCCCTCTCGCAACCTTTTTTTACCTTTCTTCATCATGTTTTCTGTGTTCATCTCAGCGTCTCTTATATCTCCCACACTGTCGCAGATGGTCGACTTTACCGTCTGTGTGTATGTGAGACTGAAATCATCTCTTTTTGTTACAAAGCCTTTAAACTTCTGCACTTTACTATCGATCTAATATTTATAAACCAGTGCCAACTTATAATTAGTTGCACAAAATATAATTTTATCTGTTGATTTAAAAAAATCTTTGTAATGTCCGTCCCTTTCATGAATGGTTCATACATACTATACATGCCATCTTTTTCTCTCTATCTCCACTTTTCCATTGTTTTTGTGAATGTTAGTGTATGTGAGACCGCATTGTCATGGCTTATATAACGACACACACTGGGAAGTACTGTTTGATTGAGTAAGAGCTTTGTCTTCACGCAGCGTCTGAAGACGGCCGGTTCAACGCTTTTGTTCTCTAAATGAGCAAGAAATGTGTCTGACACCTCACTTTAGATGAAGTGTTAGTCATCTTTCCCCTAGAAAGTGCATCCAAATTTCCATCAGTGACTTCATCCTCGTGAAATAAACTAAAGGTGTCTGTGGAATGAACTCAAAGCGTACACATGACAGCGTGTTATCAGTAAATAACAGTGACAGTATCTGTGGCTCTGTGTGTTTAAAGGGCAGGAGATCTGGTGGCATTACAGAAGGGATATTTATGTCTCTGTGATGTCGTCGTTGTGCGCTGCCATTTCAGACCAAGTGTATCATACTGTATTATGGGACAGCTAGACTCTGATGACAGTAAACAAACACAAACTGTAATGAAAGACGTCTCCACACACACACACACACACACACACACACACACACACACACACACACACACACACACACACACACACACACACACACGTGTATATAAATGATGGTCTTCAGCGGATGTAGGAGGGAATATCTCTCTGTTTGTGTCTGTCGTGGCTTTAGAGTTTTGACCAGTTGCCTGTAATGTTTGTTTTTAGTGCATTTGAAGGTTGTTCTAATAACAGCCAAACTGGGGGTGGAAATTATATGTCACCTTCTATATCATCAGAACTGTTCTGCGGGGAGGAATAACTGTGACGAGAACACACGGTAGTAAATGTATATTTAGAGTATTTACTTTAACTTTTACAGGCCTGTGAGATTTCTAAAAAAATATTATTTCCTTTCTAGAATTTCTAGTTCTTTGTAAACTTTGTGGGAAAGTGTTGCTTATTTTCTATTTTTTTCTATTAAATATATCCCTCAGACACAATCTTTCTTCAAAATCTATTGTGTCACCTAAAAAACCTAAACATCTTCTGACAGGATGTTTAATTTCCTTTCAACACTATAAAAATATATACAGTATAAAGTGATTATTCCACTTAACATTCATGTTCACATAAAAGGCCAAAATAAGTAACTCAGTCACCCTTTAGTGATGAAAAGTTTTTAAATGCCTATTGTGATTTGCTTCATAATGCTTTCAGTCTCAGATTGTTTGATCATATGTGCATATGTGGTCAAACCAATGAAAACAACCCCAATAACGTGACCGCACAGATTCATTACAGACGTCATAGATCAGAGAAACACATGTTCTGACAGATCCACGTCGCTATTCTCAGGACCAGGTGAAGCCGTCACAGATACACTAATGGGTTATTGCACTTCAGATCTGGGTTTTTGTAGTATACTGGGTGGATTCAATGGGAGACCGTGGCGAGTTCAGCTCAGGGTTATACTGAGGTCATGTTAATGTGAAGACCGGGCCAGACTTTGATGTTGTCATATTGTACATCAACCGCTGCTTCCCAATATCCTCCAAAGAGCTTTTGTTAAATAATAATTATTGCCTCGGTCTTTTGAGCCGGTCTCTTTGGAATTTCGTGGTTCGGACCAGAGAGCGTTTAAAGGGCTGGTGTCTGGTTCACTCTTTGTGAATGTACATCATGATGTTTCTTATCATTCTCATCTTTTGCCCTTTAGGAGTTGTTGATAAATTAGTTACATTATCAAGAGTTTTATGAGCTATTTGAAACAGAAAGTTGGTATGAAAAGTAGATCAGCCATGTTTAATTTGTCAGAACTTTACAGGTTCTTTCATTTTCTGGAAAAATTAATGTGCTGATGTGATTTTACTCCAAAATTAATATTTTTCTGAAATACAAGAAATATAGAAGAAGTATATACAATACTAAGTCACATGGGTTCAGAAAACTTTCTTTCCCACGCTCCCCAGAACTTTATTCTCTACGTTTCTTTGTATAATTGAGTTTTTATTGTGTGTATTTGGCAGAGATCGGACGGGTACGGAAGGATATGTACAATGACACACTGAACGGCAGCACGGACAAAAGGACGTCTGAACTCCCGGACGCTGTGGGGCCCATCGCACAACTCCAAGAGAAACTCTATGTGCCTGTCAAAGAGTATCCAGATGTAAGTATATACACCCAGCCATGGGCTTCATCTGTTTTAGTGCAAAAAACTGCACAAACTGGGTCATGAGAAGTTATTATAACAGAAAGTGACACATACACTTGTTATGCTAATATGCATTTGATTGATTTAAAAGGTAAATTGTGCTCATTCATGCTGATTTGTTGGTCAATTGCTTTCTGATTAAACTTTTTGCCATATTAAGGTTTATACTTGGAATAGTTTTTTTTTGGGAAACACAGAAAACACCCCCCTCATAATTACACCTTTATGTTTAATAGTTATTAAATGCACTCCTGAGCTGCATGTAAATAATCAGAAAATTGTCTTTTATTAGTGTTAACACATGCTTTTGTAGATCATTCAAATAACTGAAATCTGTAATTCTGTCCACAAAAACACGATGTCAATATCTTTTTAATTGAATTAGCTCATCTCTGACAGGTACCAATAATCAAAGACGATCATTAACATGGTGAATATTGCTTAATACTGTGAGTCTGTCTTGCTTATTATTTAGACATCTTGACTTTTTAAAACCCTTTCTAGGAACAGTTCACCCAAAACTACAAGGTTTCATTTTAATTTGACCCTCATGTCATTCTTTTTGTGAAACAACGTTTCTTGCAAAGATGGATTTTAAGTTAAAAAAGGACAAACATGTAGTCTATACAGCTTGTGCATTATAAAGTCTTCAGATCGATTGCTTTGTGTAATATACAGACCTAAAATCATTATTCTTAAATGTCCTGTAAGTAAATGTTGTTTAATCTGTAACATAACATATTTAACTCAGTGAAGATTGATACCCAGAAGATTTAATATACAGTTTTTTGCCTGCGTTTGGAACTTGTTTTATAAAAAAATATAAAGATGTGAAGATTCTTTAACATGTATAAAATAATACAAAAATAACAGAACACAACAAGTTTGGAATGACATGACAACCACAAATAAATACACCTGATATTGGAAACCAAAATGTATGCAGAAATGATCATGTGTCTTTAAAGTAGCTCATATGAGGTGTTAAATCTGAAATCCTCTTGACAAAGTGGTTAACCCGAATGTTTTCTGGTGGGCCTGTTTGATCTCGACCAGGTTTAAAGTTGAGTCTGAGTTTAGGCCGATGTCACGAGTGTTTTAGACCGACATCTCACATGTTTCTATCATCTTAATGTACTGATAAGAGAGATAGTCAGGTCGAGGTTAATCGAGTTTAAATAACAGATGTTATCTCTCATTTAGTTATAATAACCCTTTAGCGTTGACCTTTCAATATCAGGGTAAAAGTGCAAAATTAACTTTTTGATAAGAAATAGAAATGGGAAGTCTAAACACCAGCACGTCTTGTTTTAATGTTGCAAAAGTTGTTTGTGTGTCGAGTAAACACGTTTTGAGGGAAGAAATGCTTTTGAATAGATTAGCTTGATGGATGACAACACAGAGGAGCGTTTGATTTCACGTCTGGTGTGTTATAATGTGATACGTTTGACAACCTGCTCAGATTTTCCTGTTGCTGAGTGACTTATTGAGGTCGCAAACTTGATAAAGTCACAGAGAACAACACTGTGCCATCCCAGCGGACCGCCTTTATGTGCAATATTTTACAGTTATTATGATTATTTAGGCTCAATGATTTTCCCATTGAAGGCCAGCAGATTTTTACATACACTGCCAAAAGTGTATTTTTGCCAAAATTTGTAAAATGTCATTATTTTTTTCTTTAAAAAGTAATTAGAAAGTAATAAAAATAAAAACTATTAATTAGCTTTTTCTATTAAAAATGTAGAGCAATAATGCATTAAACTTTGTTTATGCGTAAACACTTATTTTTTTTAATAACTTTATATAATTTATTGTCATCAATGAGACCTTTTATTTTGCCCTCACTCCCTTTGAAAATCTTGTTGTCTGTTATGGATCTGTTAAGAGCACAACAGATCTCCTCCATTAATCATTGAGCTTGTTTTGAGAGCGGCTTTGCTCTCCAGAGATCAGATAATCCTGTCAGGGCTACCGGCATCCCTGCGACACGCAGGTCACTGCCCTGAATGTTCTGGAGAGAAAGATTTTCAACATTATTCTTGTCCGTGTGAAAACAAATGTAAACTTGATGGGGAGTGGTGATGGTGATTCAGTTTTCTAATCCGCATGATCTCACCGTCTCTCGCTGAAGACTTTTCAGAGAGACTCAAAGATGATTTAAAGGTTCCTGAAGTCGTTGGCTGGTCGTTATGTTTCTGTGATGTTCTTGTTCGTTTAGAGCGTTTCCTTAAGATATAAAATAGCACAAGACAAACAAAATTGTCCATGAACTTGGTATTGCTAGTCAGAAGTTCTGTTTTTTGTTTTTTATCGTGAAAGGTAGTTAAGTATAGATAGAGTCATCAATGTGTTTGGTCTGTTTTCCTGAAAGAGGACTTTCAAAGATTGTAAATTTGAAATGCAAATTGTATATTGTAACTTGTAAATGTTGTTTAGTTTAGAAGTTTAGAAATCAATTTTGTAACTGTTTTTCAACAGTAACATTGGTGATATGTTCACGAAACAGTCCCTACTGAAATGTGCCATTTAAAGCATTAAGATCCAGCCGTGACATTGTGACATCACCGTTACGTGACTTATCAGTCACAACGACAAAAATCAACACCTGCATAAACACAAAACTACAATAACCCAAGGACACAGACAGACAGACAGCCCATCATGATCTCACTTCTAAATATACATCAGAGAGGCTTCACGACCCCCAGCAGCTGTAGACGGCCTGAGAGGACTTCAGCTTTAAAAGGAAGAGAATGTATTGTGACCCTGACAGAGAAGCAGCTGTCAGTCTTATCACCCGGCCCTGCTGACAGATAAGGTTAAATGCTGAAAGAGCCGGACCGCAACGCCAGGGACCCAATCACAGCTCAACCGCTCGAGAAACTGCTGTTTTATTCCCCTTTAGCAGGGAAGTCTTGCGTAGTTTTGACTAATGCTTTTCACATGTCTGGCTTTAGCAGTTTTATTGCTCATTTTTTAGTGAACTATCCAGCGCGATCAGAGACGAGACTTCTCTGCTGTTCTCGTTTTCTCATAGCGTTGAGGAATGTCACCGACAGATGATGCAAAAAAAATACACACCACCATAAACTTCACATTCTGCTCTTGTCAAATCAAGATGGTTAACAGTGATTTATATTTGTGTTTTCTGGCCTTTGTTAAACGTTTGTTCGTTCCGTGTAATTTAGGTAAGTGCAGGAGCGTTGTGAAGGCAAACGGTACATTCCAAAACCGCATTTGGTCTCTCGATGTTCCCCGCTCAATAAAAGAGGGATTAGACATTCCACACATTCTGCCAGGGTTTGCCAAATCCCTTTGCTTAAATTGTACAATTATGTTACCATCCAGCCAAAAGCTTCCATATGAGAGACGCATTAGCTGAGGATGATGGTCTGCTTGTGTTTTTAGCCTTTTCTAAACGTGTCAATATGCTGTGTGGTTTGAAATAATTCATATAAAAAGGAAAATAAGGAATACAAATGTAGTCCCATCGTTACCTTTGGACTGCAATAACATGTTTGTATTGCCAAGAACAGATATTTAGAGCTTTGATGCTTATAGCAGATGTGTGAAATGCAGATGTCTTTTACTGAAAGGATTCTTCTGTTTTCTCTCTCTTTTTCATGTCTCTTCACAGTTTAATTTTGTGGGAAGAATCCTGGGGCCCCGCGGCCTGACAGCCAAACAACTGGAGGCAGAGACGGGCTGCAAGATTATGGTGCGAGGCAAAGGATCCATGAGAGACAAGAAAAAGGTGAGCTTTCTTTTCTTTTCTTTTCTTTTCTTTTCTTTCTTTTTTTCCTTTCTTTCTTTCTTTCTTCTTCTCTTTCTTTCTTTCTTTCTTTCTTCTTTTCTTTTCTTTTCTTTTCTTTTCTTTTCTTTTCTTTTCTTTCTTTCTTTTTCTTTTCTTTTCTTTCTTTCTTTCTTTCTTTTCTTTCTGTTCTTTTCTTTCTGTTCTTCTCTCTCTCTTTCTTTCTTTCTTTCTTTCTTTTCTTTTCTTTTCTTTTCTTTTCTTTTCTTTTCTTTTCTTTTCTTTCTTTCTTTCTTTCTTTCTTTCTTTCTTTCCTTTCTTTTCTTTCTGTTCTTCTCTCTCTCTCTTTCTTTCTTTCTTTCTTTCTTTCTTTCTTTCTTTTTCTTTTCTTTTCTTTTCTTTTCTTTTCTTTTCTTTTTCCTTTCTTTTCTTTCTGTTCTTCTCTCTCTCTCTCTTTCTTTCTTTCTTTCTTTCTTCTTTTCTTTTCTTTTCTTTTCTTTTCTTTTCTTTTCTTTTCTTTTCTTTTCTTTCTTTCTTTCTTTCTTTCTTTCTTTTCTTTCTGTTCTTTTCTTTCTCTTCTTCTCTCTCTTTCTTTCTTTCTTTTCTTTTCTTTTCTTCTCTCTTTCTTTCTTTCTTTCTTTCTTTCACCAGTGCACACGTAATAGATGCCAAGTGGACAGGGACACAATCTGGGCGATTTCATGTTAATGGCGTTCCAGACTGTGCCCGCATGACCTTCTCCAGCGGAGGACTGTGGCAGACGCTTCGCTTGCCTCCAAGGCTGCCTGACACAGAGGAAAAATGACTTGCATTAAAATAAAAATGAGTGCTATTAGAGAAAGAAAAATCGACTATTTTACTTTTGTGTTAGGGTTTGTACACCATTTAGTTTTTAAGAAAAGCTAGAATAGTGCTACTAAAGGCTGTTAGCTTTTGTGTTGTTGAGATGTCTGATTTTTAGAATAGCAAACAGACAGTTAACAACAGCGTTGACTTTAGACCTATGGTGACCTGCTTTACTTTCCCAACGCTGTAGTTGTGTGAATTTTTTATAACACAACTCATACTGATGAGTATGAGTTGTGTATGTGTAATTGTGTATGTGTGCGATGTGTAATTCAGACTGATGGGGAATTAATGGAACACAATGAAGTGAGATGCCTCAGGCAAAGTGCCGTTCTCTCACTGTTATTACACAACCCTCGTTTATCACACCAGCCCTCCGCAGAGATGCGGCTGTTTCATTAGACACGCAGACCTGACGGCTCAGCATTCTGCACCAGACGGGACGTCTAGGAAGTGCAGAACAGACAATTACAACTGAAAGTTAAAACTTCAGCTGTTTCCTCAAGTTTGACACGATTGTTTTGGGACGGCATGTGCGACGGGCTTGCTTTGAAAAGGCTGTTGTCATAAAGCTTGTGAAAATGAAATCCATGTTTTAGAATAGATTTTAAAGTCTTGTAGTGTTTGTCAAAAGTCACTTTGTTACTGACAGCCAAGCCACAGAGATTTATATATAAATCCTATGAATAATGATGGCAAGAAAGGATGAGAGGAAAAACAGTCAGTCAGGCATCAGATGCATCTGTCTAAATTAGGTTTACTGTCGTTGTGTATAATAAACACAGGGTAGGTTAGCGTTAAAGGTTCACAGAAACCCTAACCCTAAGGAGCAGAATTGAAAATCTCCTTTAAATGGCTTATGTTAAACTGAGAGTTAGTCATATGGGTTTGGAAAGTCATTAGGTTGAGTAAATCATGACTGGATATTTATTTTGTGGGAAAACTGTTTCTTTGAAAATCTGCCAGATTTGGATTGTGTGTGTTTCTGTTGTTTGTCAGTGAGTTTGAAGGAAGTGTAAGTATTTCAAGGACTTAAAAATAGACCAAGGTTGGCATGAAAGCATGCTAAAATCATAATGAAATGAAGTGATTTATAGTTTGTTTTGGATTGGCCTTTAATGTTGATCTATATTTAAGCACATAATGCACTTAACTTTGCTATGATTTGCTGTGTTGTGCATACTCAGAAAGT